>VWZD01006857.1:1557688-1573656 GCA_013396695.1 Sakesphorus luctuosus
CCCCCCCGATAATTATGGAACTACATATCCATCAAACGCCTCTTTTCTGTTACATAGATGGCACATTTGAGATGTGTACAAATAGTGCATTAAAAATATTCACACCATTATCCTCTTTCTTTTCCCCTCATACATAAAATGAAACATAAACTTTTCTTATAAATGAACAAAAATGAAATCACAGACAGAATTAATATAAAATCTGAACACGTTGAAAGAGAACGTGTATGGGAGACACAATCTTTTGTTAACTGGAACATGACAAATACTGCATAAGAACATGGAGGTTTCTCTGTTGTAAAAGTGTTAAAATTAAAATATTGAGGTCAAAGCCTACAGACCTATTTTCATTTGCAGTTTAGAGAGTACTCCTTAATTTAGTCGGAGAATTCTATCTAAATTACTAATAGATTAAATAAGTAGTTCACATCCAAGTTCCATCTCTGCGTGGGTGGGAGCTTTCCCAGATGAGTGTTTCCACACTGGCTTGCAGGGTCCTGATAATTCGCTAGTCAAATACAAAATCCAAATTTGCAAATACTTTTACACATTGACAGTAGAGACAGTGATTTGTCTAATGGCATTTCATGGACTTCATCCCCTCATGAGTCCTTGTGCAGCACTCTAAGCCGTTTAGAGGATGCAGCCTAGACCAATGGCTACTGCACCAAAACCCCAAACCGGCTGAGCTGTGATTGTACTCATAACATGTAAGGAAGGTCAACCTACCACAAACCCAAGTCACCCACTCCCCCTGCCAATGGCTTCCCTAGCTCAGGCCATGAATTTATTGCTGTGTGGGTAAGAAGGTACCTGGGTATAGTCCTTAATACAGGGTCTTGTGGATCACTTTTTCTTAAACTGGGTTTATTTATTCATACTGCAGAGAAACAACTGACATTGTATAAATTTTCCATCCAGAAATGAGTGCAAAAGTGATTTTGATACCTCATGGACTGCTTTTTTGAGATTGGTCTCCAGTATTCTTAGACTGGTCTTGGGAACAAAACAGGAATTTCAGTGTTCTTGGTGCACCCAGTCCAGTAAGTGACCAGTATTTTTGGTACAGCAATGCAGGATAATACATTCTCTGTCTTTAGTACAATGCAGCCCATGAATAGACCTCCCCCTTTACTCACTCCTACTCATTCGCTCATCCCTATATACTCATTCTATGGAGCTGGGATGGTAATACTTGCTTAAGGCATAATTGGTTAACATGTACATTGTAAAAACAAAAATAAGACTTTTACAAAATCATATTTTTTTCTTTAATCAGTTGTTATTTTCTCTCTATAAGCTTAGTCTCATGAAATGTCTGTCTCTGGAATGGAAACAAAAGCTTCCCAAGCCAGTCTCAAAATGAGTTTTACGGATGCAAATACAACCAGAGAGAGTTAAAATCTCACAATAGACAATAAGGGCTTTTTTATCCAAATGTGGCAAAACCAGGGATTTTTAAGCCCAAAGTGGAAAAATATCCCTGTTTCTCTGGTACTTAAAAAAACACCAAACAAAAAACCCGTCCACTGTTTTATTTCTTTGTTTGTTTGTTTGTTTATTTTTCATGTGTTCTGGAGCAGCAAAACCATTTACTGGTGATGATGCAAAATAAAACCTCTCATCTGAATGTTTAATACATGTAAATGACAGGAATGATGGTTATGCCATGATTTATTCTATATAAAAAAAAGATATGCAGAGGTGTGGGGAAACCACCCACTGAAATATCCATTCTGTAGCCATATTTCAGTTCTCAGAGATTCATACTTCCAAGAATTAAAACCCAAATACTTGTCTTGATGAACATCTTTTTATAGTCTTGTCATATTCATGCATAAAGAGACTTGAGATAATCAGTCATCTTCATTTATCCTCTGCCTTTGTAATTGTTGTGTATATTTTACCTGCTTTAACTCAGTGTACGTTTTTAGAATCTTAATGTGCCTAGAGATAATGGCTGGGAGCAGCAAAAATGTGGAATGAACACTTTCTGTGTTTTGGAAAGTTTTTTTCCTGACATTACATGCTAGAGACTTTTGTCTACATTATATATTACTCATTTTAGGAGGAGTCCTAGTCTTATTGCAGATGACCAGGTGTATTTAGATAGATGTAGTAAAGGAAGATGTTTCCACTTCAGATATTTCAGTTTCAGGCAGCAAGAACAAGAATTTGAGGCTTACTGGTCATTTCAGTTTTGCTGGAGTGACTCTCTGACAGAGAGTCCTGCTGATCAAAAACAGAGATGTCACTGCTCAGCAAACCTTTTTGCATCCAGAAAGTGCTGACTGAATATAAATGATGTACTGTAAATGTCTGCCTGACTTCTGTTACCTCCTGTATCATGCCTGAAAATTTCTGAGGTGAGTGATAGCTGGGTGGCCAAAGCCATCTGAGGCTGGTTTGCAGCATTTAACAGCTGAGCTCAGCTGTGTAGGATCATCCTCTTGTACCATTTCACCTTGTGGGATGGGAGTAGCCTATGTTGTCTCTGCCTTGCTCATGTACAAGCATATACAGGTGACCCTGCAAAGTGGTCCATGATACAATTATGCAGGGGACACCCTTCTCCATCTCTTCTTAGTATCATTTTTGATCCCTTTTGAATTGTATTTTTCAGCTATACATGGTTCATTCTATGTGGTGTTGTCACACGTCTGTGTAACGCGCATACGTGCTGTATCATGGAACAAACACTCCTGTGATTGTGTGCAATGTCCAGACTCAAACAGATGATACAACATTTACTCATCCATATTAATCAACAAAACCTATGCTTGCACTCTGCCACTTGCACTGACAGGAGTTGTGGTTTTCTAGAATCCAGGATTTGCACAAATATAGCTGGTATAGGAATATTTCATCGAGTGTTCATCTGTCCCCATGGTGATAAGCATATATTTTCACAGTATAAGAAGCTGTCAAAACCAAGCACTTGAATGTTAAATATTATTCAGCCCTGGAGTATGCTAGTTGGTTGATGTGGTGGGTTTTTTTATTTTATTTTTTTTTAATTGAAGGCTGAAAAAGCAGAAGGATTTATCAGACTTCCAGACTTCAGTGTGGATCGAGCAATTGAATGCAAAAAAAAGCAGTAAGTTTTATCTCTTGTTCTCAGTTTTGCATGATTTCTACTGCATTGCAAGGAATGACTCTCAGTAGGCTTTGACAACAAAGCTGTGGGGAGTTCTTTTGTGTTGTATAAATAATGAGATATTAATTGAGCTACTGAAAGAAAACCATATTGAAAAATATTTTCGAAAAATCTCTGCCAGATGTTCTTTGTTAAAGATACAAATAAAAAAAAAAAAGATCAACATGCCAAATGTCTTTTTCCTCTTTCTCTCATTCACTGATTATAAATAATCTCTAGTCTGTCTCAGATACCTCCGCTTAGTTGAGGAGGTCAGCAGTGGTGCAAGTAATGTTGCTTCCCTCCAAGCTGGGACTATTCTTTAGTCTTTTGTGGTGCAGCTGAGCTTGGGCTGTACTTGAAGCCTTTGGTTGTGGGAGGAATAAAGACTTTGTTTAGCAGGATGCGCATTTGAAAATATTGTCTCCAACTCCATATGCAGCACTGACTTCCAGCTGCTTCTGAGCTCACTTCAAAGCTTTGGAGGGGTGTTGCTGTTCAAAACTATAAAGCTCAGCATGGTTTTTTATTGTGTCTCTCAGGAGAAAGACTTCATTCTGTTTGGGTCTTATGCTGCAAGTAGCTGTAGGTGTTCTTGAGGTTAACTGTGGGCTGGACTCCTCCAAGGAGAGGTGACAGCTGTTTTGAATATGGGGCACTCCATTTTGTTTTCTCACAGGAAAGGTTGAGTCACATAATACAGAACCATCAGAAAACATTGTCTTTCACTTCTGTGGCTGTTGGCTGTCAATGACTGTGAGGGAAAAGTTCTCATCACTTGTTTGGGATAGTATGAGAACTGTGAGGATTGAACAGTACACTGCTGGGTCAGCTAGGGCCCAACCAAACCCCTTGCATGTGTGCTTCCATGGGACAGTCACCTAATGAGGGTACAAAACAGGGAAGACAGAGTCTCAGGATTGGAAAAGGCTCTGAATACTCTCACTGGTCGATATTCAACTAAATCATACTTTGGGGCTGAGACCAACAGATTAATTTTTGGAGGTAGTCAGGGGACCAATCCATTTTGCTTTTTTTCAAACCTGCCATCTATTTGCCTCTTTGGTGCCTCTTAAAACTTGTCTTGGAAAAGTCGGTGAAGAGTCAGTCACTCTTCATCCACTGTGTGCTGTTTTGATTTTACTGTGTCACATGTCCTTTCCCTCAGCTATCAATTTTCCATGCTGTGAGGTCTTAGTCTGACTAATCTCTCATGGAAGCTGTTCAATGCCTTGGGTCGCTGCTGGTGCTTCCTCTGAACCTTTTTCAGGTTTGCTTTACATTTTAGAACTGGAGGAAACAAAACCACTCAAAGTATTTGAGGTTTAGGAATGCAACGGTATTACGTCATGAAATAATGGAAGTCTTTGTTTTATTCTTTATTCCTTCCTTTTTGGTTCCTGTGGTTTATACTCTCTGAATAATGTGTGGCCTAGGAAATGAGCTAAAAACAGACTAGAGTTTTAAGGGGAGAACTGTATGGATGGATAAACTAATCCAGACTAATACAGTGGAGCGAATATTTATTTTAAATAATTCATTCTGCTATTATTTTTTCTTTCTTACATAAACTATTTTTCTTCATATCTCTTCTATTTTTCTTTTCTTAAAGTGCAATTAAGATCAGCCACCCACAGATCAAGACGTTTTATTTTGCAGCAGAAAATGTTCTGGAAATGAACACGTAAGTAGGAGTGACCGGTCATGTTTCATCCTGTCTCGTGCATGAGAACACCCTTTGAAAGTTCATTCTTTCACTGTCAAGTAGTCACTGGCAAAGTTATCTGGGGAATTACTGAGTCTGGTTTGTTTTCTGATCATTGAATGTAAGGAAACTACTGCTATTTGCTCACTAATGACAGTTGAAATCAGAATCGCATAATTAGCCCAATTTTGTCACTAATCTTCTCAACATTTGCTGGTAAAATCCCTTTCTGTTAGGGAGGTGCCAAGATTTGATAGTAAGCTCATTACCTTGGGAGAAGTGAGGGCTTAATATAATTTTTTCCCAGAAGTGATCTAGGACTAGAGTATATGGCTGCTTTCAGACTAGCACACCAGTTAACAAGGAGGATTAAAGGACTAGAAAGAGCTGTTTCTTTAATGTAAATAAGCATTTACTTTAGTGCCAAACTTTGTTCAGTTGAATGATCCTCATGACAGATCAGAAATTTTCTTTCCACAGGTGCTCAGATGAGCAACAACCAGATAGTTTTTAATGCAAGACATAAAAATAGTTATGAGTAGTGCCATTTTAGAAACCACTGAGCCATCAGAAAGGTATTATTTTCTACTGGTCCAATTTTGGCTGATTTAGATATAATGGGTATCTCCTTTGACTTTTTTACTTCAGATGGCAGTCTGTGCACAGTGCTCTTGCATTAAATGGCCAAATACTGGATACAAAGGGGTACAATTTAAATGGGAATGGAGACCCTATGATAGCCAAGTCAGGTTTTTAATCATGGCTCTGCTGGTGATCTTTGTAAGATTCTTCATAGGTCATTGACTATTCTTTCCCTCTATAGAAAGGAGACCTCATACATATTGGCCACAACAGAAAAGGAGAGAGGTTGAGAGAATGTGTGTGACCTTCTGAAAGGCCTATAGATAGTGAGTGTACAATACCACAGTACTGTATGTGCATAGATCTGTATTAATAAATCTATACTCTATAGATACATACAAGTTAATATACATGGAAACAATGTGTTGCACTCTGCCACTTGGAGCAGCACAGAGGATTCTGGTGGGGAGAGAACCATCCATTTCTGTACTCCTGCATTTCCTGCCAGAGCTTCTGAATGCAGTGACAGTTCTCCAGGCAGATAGGATGATGACTGAGAATCAGGCACTGCTGGACAGGAATATCTCTGTAGAGAAAGTAACCCTGGTTGGAGAGAAGAGATGGAAGGATGTATGGAGAAGGAAAAATAGAGCTAACGGAGGACATTAGTGAGAGCTAATAGCCAGTTTGTAGCCCAGTTGGAAATTTTCAAGTTAGAAATGTTTGGTCTCATGTGAGTGAGTGATTGAAAGCTACACAGGTATCCCAGCTCTTAAAGCCCCTGAATTATTTTCTTCAAACTCCACTTCTTGGGTAAATTTCATTTTGGCTTAAAGCTAGTTAGCCTAGTGTTATAACAACTTGCACTGTGCTGCACTAAGTTCTCACTGTTGTAACTGATGATTTTTTTCCTTTGCAAAGTATAAAATACATGCCATTTAATACATAAAGTACACATATGCTCATGCATATGTCAAAACAGACTAAAAGACATCTGTTCTTTTGGCTCCAGTCCAGCAAATACACTTGTGAGTGGCCCTGCTGGACTCACTGAAGCATTTGTGTGTGTTGAGTTACTGGCACGCGTCAATGCTGGATGGATCATGACCTTTTGTAATTCTTCATGCATATGTCTATATATGCATATACCTGCATGTATGTCTGTTAAATCAACAGTGGATTTATGAATACAGTCATTTGCTTCATTAAGTTAGCAGGTATTTGCTATTGTCATGCACAGATGAGAAGGAATGACATGCTGAGTAGCTGTGTGCATTTAGCTGGCCAGTTGTACACAGTTACTAGTGACCTGTCTTCCATTGTCATTAATGAAGTCCTAGAATTTTATTAGCAAATCTTTTCTTTTGTAAAAGTGAGTTTTCCTTTTAAAAATCATTCTGTTATGATTAGTTGTCAGAAAAGAGTCAATAAACTACTTTTACAGAAATGACACATTTTTCTGAATTATGTGGCTCTATTGTTCATACTGCAGTTTAAAAATGCAGTTAGTTTGACACTGATCTTACTAGCAAAATTCCCATTTCTTTAGTAGAACCAAGAAAAAACAATTTTTTGTTTTTCCCAGGAATGAATCTTCATTCTTGCCCTTCATATATTCCCTATTTGGCCCTTGAGTTTTAATCTGAAAGGCTTGAGCTTTTTCACTTGTCAGTTTCTTAAAACCTGGGTAGATCTGAATGACTCCAGGCTAACATAAACAAGCCAAAAACATATCTAGGGGATGTTTCTTGCTCTAGAAAAATGCAGCCACCTAGGAAGATAAATTAAAAAATCCTTGATAGGAGCTTAAAGCAACACAGGAAGTGAGACTTACTGAACCCAAAAGTACACAGGAAGTTGAAGAACCTGGTCAAAAAGTCTGGGTTTAAGTGACTCAGATTCTTAGATGGTGCTGCAATAGTTTTGGCCAGGCTAGCTGACATCATCTTCTATGGCTCCCATGCCTTTTGCTTCATCTGAGGTGAAAGATGACACCTCAACAGCTGGATTAAATCACTGACATGGTGTTATAGCATGAATACTTTTCCTTTAGCTTAGAAGTGTGCAACTTCTTGGTTATCAGCGATTTTGTTTCAAGATCAGGGAAAGAAGATGTCTCAGACAACTAATTCTGCTCACCACAGGGAATATTAGTATTCAGGTAACTTGTGCCTTTCTAGAAAAGGATCTAAGAAATAGAAAATTTGACATTTTGTCTTCAAGCTAATGAAAATACATGTGGAAAACATCTGAAAGGTGCAGAACTCTGTCCGAAGAGCATGCAAGTATCCCTGACTCTATATTCCCTCTGTTTCAAACACAGGTGGCTAAGTAAGCTGGGGATGGCTGTAGACCCTCAGGCACCAAACGGGAAGAATGAGGAAGGTATGCTCTTTACTGGTTTCAGTGTGTAACTACATTTTGTTATTCACATTTTTTGTTTGGCCAAATTTTGACAGCTGTTTTCTTTCTTTCAAACTATCATCTTTGGTCTGTCTGCTATCTGAGTTCAGAGAAACCACATGGAGTAATCACAGAAAAATAAAAAATAGTGAGAAACAGTGTGAGTGAGGGACATTTGGTGATCTTGTGAGAGGGGTATAACTACTTTCTGGCAGCTTGCTAAGCCTACCAAATGTGAAGACAAGCAGCTGTGCTACTCTGGGTTTTGAGCTGGTGACTTACATTGCAGGAGTTGTGGTGCAGCAGAGGAGCTTGCAGGCCGGAAAACATTGTGCACTGTAGAGCCATCCCTAATGTCTTCATCCTTCCTGAGGGTTTCAACAACAGCGATGTAGGGGAACAAGGGGCTGGTAGTGCTATTCTGAAGCCTACGATTTCCTTCAGAGCCAAGTTCATTATGGAATGAGTAACTTGAAAAGTTCTCAAGCATTGTCTCAATTTGCACACTGGCCTAATAGAACTCTTTAGTTGGAGGATACCTGAACTCAAATCACAAACCTGGACAGAGGACAAAGTAAGCCCCCTGTGAGAGCATTTGGGAAAGCTGCTCATGAAGATGCCTGTTCTGGGAGCTATTTTAGAAAGAGAAGTTCTTTGGGTAGTATTATGTTACAAAACCAGGAATGGACTCTAACTTGAGGAATATGTGCCATCATTTGAGCTTTTGACCCTCCATTTTTAGAGTATTGATATCCAGTGCCCTTTTTAAAACTGCTCAGGTTGTGAAGGAGCTGTTATTGTGAAGAAGGAACTGGTATTTGCAGGAGCATGAACACTCAGGTGATGCAGCCTGTTTTGTCTAAGTACTGAAATGTTCATCTCAGCATCTTTTCCGCTTTCTCCCAGAATTCAAGACTGTTGTTTATGTCCAAGCTTGGGACATGCAATTCCATTATTGATTGGTTTGATCTGACTCTGTTAATACTCTCATTTATGCTCTACCATTAGAAGCAGCTTTAGGGCTGGTGAACACAGATACCACTGATTTCTGGAGATTCAGCAGCTCTCATCAATTTCTTTGTTTTCAGTTAACAGTTCTTTCTTGTTAGGAAACTTGTTAATTCCAACACTGTCCAATTCCTCCAAAATGCCAGTGTGTTCTTTGAACCCAATTTTGTATTCAAGCAGTTTAGGATAAAGGGATGTATTGAGTATTAGGCTGTGTAGCAAGAACTGCAAGGTAATTGTACTCAGAGAAAGTGTGCGAATATGTTGTCCATGTTTTCACAAGGGAAGAATTTGATGGAAAATGACAATGGTCAAAATTTAATACATGGAAACAGTTTTTTTAAGCCTCAAAAAAATGGGGTATTGATTGTATTGGCTGAATTGAGAATTATAAAACAATACAAAATTGATCAGTCCACTAAATTAAGAAAAAACCAAACAAACATGATCAAAAGATACAAAACA
Organism: Sakesphorus luctuosus; assembly: GCA_013396695.1. Classification (NCBI taxonomy): domain Eukaryota; kingdom Metazoa; phylum Chordata; class Aves; order Passeriformes; family Thamnophilidae; genus Sakesphorus; species Sakesphorus luctuosus. Next base: position 1,566,988 of record VWZD01006857.1, read on the forward strand.
ATCCACTCAATAACCTCTGCAGCAAGTTGTCTAATTACCCTGCAAAAAACGTAATATAGCCAATATTTCTTCAGCTTTTAAAGCTAGTGACCCATCTCCCCTTAAGGAAAATGCCTTCTGATTATATTGTCAAACACCTCCTTGTCTTTACATGCATGTTTTGTCCCAGGAGATCCAGCCACTGAGCGTGGGTGCAGCACCCACTGATGTGCCTGGGTGGATGTACCTTTTGCAGAGACATTGTTTCCAAAAAGCACTGTCTGTACCCACAGTCACTTCTGTTCCTGCTGACCTGGTTTTCCCCTCTGTATCACACACCATAATTCTTCAGAAATCTTGGCTCTTGCTATGACATTTCTTGTATATTCATGTACTTTCTATGCATTTTAACACTACCCCTACCCCATTTGCCTATTTAGAGTATCAGAAACAGCTGGGGTTTTTTTCAGTTCTTCTGTGGGCCTAAAAGGGTAGCTGTAAAAACAATAAGCTTTTTACTAAGAGTTACTCAAACAGGCATTAATAGTCTTAGAATTTTATATAGGCCTTATTGCAGCCAGTCTCAGTTTATGCTTAGATGTGCCAGCACATATTTCCAATAAACAGAATGGCAGCTATGCTATTCAAACCCCTTATGGTTCTGCAAATAATACAAGGAGAAAAAGTATTTAATTTCATTATTAATAAGTTAAAAAGTTCTCTCTCATGTATAAAATTCTTCTCTCTTACAATTTTATTCCCCTCACTCTGTGCTTACTAGAACCCCCAAATGACATGTACAGAAATACAGTGTGCAGGTATTAATTTGATTAAAAGATGACATAATTACAGGTGGTTGCCCAGAGACCATGCTAGTGCAATGCTTTCTAGTGGTGTGAACCCATGAAGCCCAGGTCTAACAAAGCAGTCCCAGAACATAAGCAACCCCACCCCACTGGGACAGACGGCTGGACAGTTGCTGTCAGCTGCTCCTGGACAGCAGAAGCTGCTTTGCGTGCGCAGCCAGCAAAGGGAGGGAGAGGCCATGTGGAGTGCTGGATCCCATGGAGACTACAGGGGCAGCCTCTGTTCTGGTGACCCTTGGCACTCTCTCCTGTTGTCCTCACTAAGTTCTGACTTTGTCTTTGCAAACTTGCATGTCCCCAGCTCAGTTGGATGGGGATTTGTGTGGTCACCCTGCACATGTAGGGCAAGCACTTGCTCTTGTAAAAGTTCCGTGTCTGCTAAGAAATTTAGCAAAGGCAAGTGATCTTTGTGGCCTTAAAATACTTAAAGGGTGCCTGTAAGAAAGATGGGGACAAACTTTTTAGTAGGGCCTTTTGCAGCTGGACAGGGCTCTGAGCAACCTTGTCTAGTTGAAGATATCCCTTCTCATTGCAGGGAGGTTGGACTACATGACCTTTAAAGGTCCATCCCAGCCCAAACAATTCTATGATTCTATGATCTTGCCCAGTGTCTACAGCCATGTTCTGGGAATAGGAACCAGACACATACTGCCTCCCTTTTTCTGTGTCTTATTTTATCAATGGTTGTCACTTCATTTAATCCACCTTTAAAAAAAACTTGAGAAAATGTTTTCACCTGCTACACAGATAGTTAAAAGAAATAACAGCATGACTGCTTCTGCCACATGTCAAGAGATACTGAGTTTCAGGGGTTTTTAAGTTAAAAAAACCAAACCAAACAAAAACCCAAAACCAACCAAAGAAAAAAAGAAAAAAAAAAAGACAAGTGGGGTGTAAAGTCCTGGAGTATTTTGTTTAGTGTTAGTACTACCTCTGCACATGCACTGCCATGCTTTATGGTGTGCATGTGTGGGTTACCATGTGGTGATAAAAGACAAGGCTGCTCTGTGGTGCCCAAAGCACAGTGTGGGCAATCTGTTTACTCAAAATTTCAGCCAAAGTTCTAATGCCTGTTGCTAGCTCCAGGAAAACTCACTGGTTACAGAGATTAAGAGACTGCCTCTGCTACTTGCAACAGTTCTGCCTAACTTCTACTACGAATGAAGCTTTTCTTTTAAAGGCTGCAAAGACAGGAAAAAAACTCCAAACCTATTTGTGAAGCTACCTAGAGCAGTGCACCCAGTGTTTCCTGTCATAGCAAGTTAGCAAGTTTTTTTAAAATTAAATGGGTTAGGAGGCACTGACTTTTTAAAGTGTGGTACTCAGTCCAGAACATCCTACCTAGTGATCTTTGGTTACCACAGCCCTGTAAGGAATAAATGTGTTGCTCCAACTATTTTTGCTCATTTCCCATGTCTGCCTCAGAATGCTACAGTGAAAGTGAACATGATGATCCAGAAATAACAGACACACCACCTCCACCCTACACAATTCAGCCATCAGCTCCTCCTTCGGTAAGTATTTCAGTAATTAGTTTGTTTCTTGTTGCTAGCCGGTTGAAACAAAACTCTTACGATGGTGCAGCTTTAGAAATAACTTAAACCAGTGTCTGGAAAAGTTTACCTTCTGTGCCTGTGAATCGTGGATGCATTGACTGCCCCTGTCCCGTGGCAGAGTCTTCTTTTAAATACCCAGTTTAATGCCGCTTTCACTTCTCTGCTGACTCAAACCATTTTGAAACTTAAAAAAGAAGAAGTAGGGATCATGATCTTTTCATGTTCACGCATGTTTTTCCATACTGTGGAAGAAAAAACAAATGAGGTAAATCTTAATATCTGTAGGACAAAAGTTAAACTGACCACCTGCATTAATTTGTCCATGTGTGAATGGATTTACAATTCAAAAATCAGCAGATATGTTGAGACGATAGACTGCAGCAGTCCCCAAAAACAATTGAAGTGTTTCATGGTCATAATTTTTCTCTAAAAAAATGTCTAGAGACACATTGACTTCCAGTGGAATCCTTATGATCTGCTTTTTAAAACATTCCCAAATGGAGATTTATTACTATATAGATGATTACAAAACTTCCAAAGGAACCACTCCAATAAGTTAGGAAAACATTTTTCATTCCAAAGGAAAAACAAAACACAACACATATGTAAAGAAAAAGAAACACCTTCTGGCAGTCCTAATTATTCTCACCCTCATTTTTTATTTAATGCAAAATGAAAATGAAAACAAAACCATATTCCACTCAGTGAGGCACAGTTTTAATTTCAATAGCACTTTTCTTTGCATGGAAAAATGCCAGAAAAATAGAGGTGAGATCTCACATCTCCCTTTCCTGGCTTTGAAAAATTGAAATTAGACTATCCACACCATGTGAGCAAAAGCTTTTACAGTTTGGTTGCTCTGCTTGACTTCACAAATTCTTCAACAATTTGCCTTTGTGATAGGTGCTCTTAGATGAAATATTTCATGTCACCTGTGTTCCCTGTGGGAATTTTTAGAACTCATCCATACAGTTCAGGCCAACATCTCTTTGTCCTTTGCTTTAGAATGCACATGTGAAAGTTTCCATTTTAAACCCAAAAATGCACGTGAAACACAATGTCGTACTTCTCATGAGAGGAATATAAATTTCTCCATTCTATAATGTTTGGGACAGTCTGGAGGAACTGTGAACAGACTAGAGAACTTACGTCTTCTAAGGAACAGCTGAGGGAGCTGGGTTTGTTTAGTCTTGAGAACAGGAGGCTTAGAGGGGACCTCATTGCTCTCTACACCCAGCTGAAAGGAGCTTGCAGGGAGGTGGATGCCAGTCTCTTCTACTGAGCCTGCAGTGAGAGGACGGGAGGAAATGGCCTGAAACTGTGATAGGGGAGATTCAGATTAGGTAATAGAAAGCTTTTTTTCACTGTTAGCGTGGTCAGGCATTGGAATAGGTTGCCCAGGGAGGTGGTGGAATCACAGGCCCTTTGAGGTGTTTGAGAGGCACCTGGATCTGGTGCTGGATGATGTGGTTTAGGGGTTACAGTGGTAGTGCTGGGTTGATGATCTATCTTAAAGGTCACTTCCAGCCTCGATGATTCAATGATTCTATGAATTACTTTGAAAATTTACAAAAGTGAAGAAACTGCTATAAACAAATGATACTTGCAATCTGATATTTGCCCTCCTCATCTTCTAAATTGATTAGTACTTACATCATGCAGCTGTATTAGAAACATAGGAAAGCAAATCTACTTTGTTGTTTTTAATATAAAATGGAAATACTATACAACAATGAATTGCAGAAGTTTATGTATCATAATAAGAAAAATTGTCACTCTGCTTGGTTTATTTGAATAAATCTTTTTTCTGGTTTACCAAGTTATAAATAGGTATCCCAGGCAAGTCCCTTTATTGTGTTTGCAGCTTGTCCAGGTTTCCCTAGAAACACCTTTTCAGTAATTTTCAGTACTTTCAGTCTAGTTATCATCTGTTTTAATCCTTATCTATTCTATATACATATTGAGAACATAAACTTGCCAGAATTGTGGTCTGTCAATACTGACATTGATACTGAGATTGGCCAGTAGCAGATGACTTGCAGGAGGAGTAAATTTCTGCAGTAGCAAGAAATCTGGCTCACATGTCATCATGATCTCATCACAATTTCTGACAGTTTCTGTGAAGAGCTTCACTATAAGGCTTTGTCTTCTCTTCCATTACTTATCACTGTCAATTGATTCTGTTCTGGATATTTTTATGTATAGTTTTGTGTTTCATGTGTATTGCTTGTGTATTTGACTCTCTTGGCTAATGTTTTTAGTGGTGTTTGGTGGGAAGAAGCAGCCTAGTGATAGTTCTTTGTGTGTGAGTTGTTTTTGGTGACCAGATGATAGTACAAATCAACCAATGTAAACGTCTAATGTAGACAAAGACCTGGGCACCAAATCACTTGATTGGGAAGCTAAATACTTTTCAAAGCTTTGTTCTTTCTCTTAACCTTTCTTTATGTGGAATTGTGCATGTATCACACCCTATCTCATTCAACTCCTCTCTAAGAAAGATGACTGTTAGGTGTCTCTGAGACTTCTCTGGTTGTATGTGTTTCTGTTGAGGCAGATTAACAAATATATTACTGAGGGCCTTAGGATGTCTTAATGATTTCTGATGTGTTTCTAGTGAAATTTAGATCCTTTTCCATATTCATGTGCTGAAGAATGGATATTAATAGGTGAACGAGAAGCACAAATCTTGTACCATTCCCCATTTCCTGTCCTTTGTCCCATAACTGTCTGTATTTTCTTTCTACCATTAACTTGCCATCATATTAACTATCAGCCTTCTTACCTTGGTGAATGAATATCCTTTGAAAAGACCAGGTAAAATACTTCTTTTACTTCACTGTACTTCATTGCTTGGGACCGTTTTTCTCTGCCTGGGGTTATCACATTTGTGGAAGTGTTGAATGCTTCAAGAAAACTTCATGCTCAGTGGCTAATTTGGAGTTTCACTTCTGCACTCTTGATTAGACCAATAAAGTGAACACAAATTAAAGAGTGAAGGTGAGTGTGAGACTAGCATGGAAGGCTACATTCAACACAATATTTTTCCTTGGTCTTTTGTTTCTAGGCATTATCAGATCTGTATCTCTTTTGCCTCTGGCCTCCTTATGTTTTAGTTTGTGAAGCTACTGCTCTGTAAGAGATTGGCTGCCATACCTCAGACTATTTTGGATGGATAACTAACCATATTACAGAAAATTTTGGTCATTTAGCATTTCACATGAATACCTCTAACATACAGAACCTAGGGACAAAAATAACTTGTAAATAATTTTTCTTTTTCAATCCCTCCCCTCTTTTTGTTTCTGGAAAGCAGGATCAGCAGAAATCATCTTTCACCTCAACTCTGTCAAGTGAAGCATCTTGTTCTCTCTCCTCTCCTGAAAGCACTTTCAACTCCCAAGAGTCATCATCTTCCTTGGCATCCAAAGTGGTTTATTCTGAGAGGCAGTCCTGGCTTGACCTAGTTAACAGCTCTGCCACAGAAGACGGTGATCAACCTCTAACTTTCTGTGTACAGATTCATTCTGAGGAACCACCAGAAGTAGTCTGTGGAGAAGCTGCAGAAAGCCACGAAGTCCAGCTTACCCAACCCAATGGTGGATCCCAGAACTCTTACTTAAGTGCAAATGCACACTGTCTAGCTGTGCCAGATGCAACGGGACAGAGGTCACTAGTCAAAGGTGAGCTAATGAGAGACGAGAGTTTTGCTACAGAGCCAAACAATATGAGAGTTCAGGGTTTTTTTCAACTTCCTTTCCCTTCTTTCCTTTACGTTCTTCACTTCAAGAGTTTTCCAGTGGCACATCATTTTTAACAAACATTTTCTTTATTGCATGTGAAATATATAACCTAGTATCTAGTTGGAAGGTACCTTTATAACTTTTCTCAAATTTTATCTGTATATTAGATCATAGCCTCTGTATATGAATCTAACATAGACATGATTTTATTAATTGTCTTCATTTTAATGCAGATGTCTTTTATTACTTAGGATTGAATTACCATGTTAAGAAACTGTGTCACAGAATGGACACTCCTCTAATCAAAATGGAACATGTGGTTAGGTCAATCTAATTTTAAAAATAAAACCAGTGTCATTTATTTTAAGTATGTACTTCCTATTTGTTTCATTAAGCTTCACTGTAATCAAGAGAAAACAACTGTTGTCCTGAATCAGAAAGTCCATTAAGATGGGATTTTGTTTAAGCAAATAGGTATCTGCACAGGTATCCTCCTACTGAAATGTACTGCTAAAAAAAAAAAAA
>VWZD01006857.1:1573677-1683757 GCA_013396695.1 Sakesphorus luctuosus
AAAAAAAAGAAGTTGGCATAATTCCAGAGTTTTGCTATCATTACTGTTCATAACTGTCCTGTGTAGCAAGGCAATATCTTCTGCCTTTTGAGAAAAGCTTGTTTGTTGTGCATTAAAAGCAATTGAAGCCTAAGGGTTAGTGACATACAGTTACGCTGCCTAGAGATGTAATGCACAAGGAAACAACAATGTTCTTGTGCATCAGCTCTTCTCATGATTCCAGATTCTTCTAAAGACTTGAAGTGAGTGCTTTGTTGCTGAAAGAGCAGGTTTGTCTCAGCATAATTCAAAACAAAGGTGCATCTAAAAGCTTAGGCTGCAGGTAATACAAGGGTGGAAAGAAACAGCACTGGAGTCATTAGAAACTCAGGGTATTTCTCTGTTAGGTGAACTTGAAACTGATTGAAAAATTATATGGTATATTATAGGGCACGTTAGTTACATTGTCAGTCTCCCTATTGTTTTACAATTAGCAACATTTAGCATGCTTTAATGTTGTCGTGTTTTTCTGATTTTTAAAAAAATGAGCAAAATACGGTTTTTTAACAAAAGTGAAAATTAACTTAGTGTTTTGTGCTGAGCTTCATTATCCATCTTCTAGGCTGCTCTGCTAGAAAATTTTGTAGCAATGAAGATCAGTGAGAATTAAAAACCAGAGTGAGTATATTTGCTATTTCTATGAGGTAGGTAAGAGTGCTGTGCTTTGACAGAGACACTGTGGAACCCAATTCCCCTATGTTCTGGCTCTGCAAGTTGTGAAAAGGCTAGGGTTAACAGAAAAGGGGTCCCTAGTGAAGATGTCATAAAGACATAGTAAATATGTTGTTCTCCGTAATTTTACCTTCTGGGTTAAATTTGACAAAGTAATGCCTTGGAAAAAATTACTTGGAATGTTCATGTGGATTGTTGGAATGTAGGTCACATATGGCATAGTGGCTGTTGAACGGGATTCAGTGATTACTCTTCAGAAATCTAAACTTTTGCTTAGTATATGTTACTCTGGTATTGTCTGCAATCCTGCAACAATGTATAGGTTATTGCTTTCCATCATAACTGTAAGGGTAGCTTTTTCCAGTAACTGTAATGTACTTTTGTGGATGGTCATAGAATTAGCATTATAATTCATAATCATTTAAAGTATAGTTTGGTAGGCTCAGTGATACTACCCAGTAAAAATGGGATTAAAATGTAAATCAAGGAACATTTTGGCATATTCCTGTCATTGGTAAGGTGGTTTAATTTTCCTAAAATTTTTCACTGGGGAAATGAAATCTTCTGTGGCTCACTTCTTAGCTGATGGGCAACCCTGATGGCAGAATACAGAACACTCCCATCCTAGCCACACCAGTGATCACTGACAGAATTCCAGAAACAGATATTTTCACTGAGTCAGTCACTATGGAAACTGTATAAATTGTCTCTGTTGTAACCCATTGTTGAGCAAGTAAGGTGTATACCATACACGGGTTTTTCTTTCCTTTATCAGTCTGCATATTATGGGAAGGGTATGAAAAGTGTTGGTGTGTGGGATCCTCCCCTGCAATGGCCACTGAAAAAATTAAGAAAATAATTTGCAAGGAGATTAAGCTACTTGTGTTTGAGAATGAAGTAGGAAAAAAGGATTAATATAAAATAACAATTCAGTTTCAAGTGAAAGTTATCAAAAAGGATGCAGTTCTGGTTCTGAGGCTTACCCCAAAAGAATTTCCCACTCCAGTTAGTTGATAAGGATGTACACAAATTCTGTGCAGTGTTGTGGGACAAAACATAGTAGCAAAGTCTCCTGATTTACAAAAACTGCTAAGAACACCCTTGTTATCTGACACAAAGTGAGAAGGCATACCTCAGTGCAGTGTGTATGATTTGCTTTAGAGTGCTTCTGAATAGTGCATTTCTGACATGTTTCAGAGTATTGAGACTGAATCCGGAGGAGACAAGTCTGTCTTGTGTCAGCATTTGTCCAGTCATCAGAACAGCTATGTGGTCTTTGACCCTACTCCCCACAGAACCTATAGGTGTGTCCATGCTCTCTCCTCCTTGTGAGGATAAAAACACCTCTCTATTTTCTGGCCACATTCTGCATGGTCAAATCCCCTGACGAATTTTTGGTTGTAGCCAATGAGAGCCTAGAGCTGAGGTGAAAGTTTTGAGAACTGACAAGCAAAAGTTTCTTGTTGTTTGACTGACTTGTTGTTGTCAAAAGTCAGAAATTAAGTTCATTGCAAGAAAAGTTGGTACCCTGAAGGAAGAAAGAGTAGCTGTGGTTTTGTGGGAAGAGCTTATCACGACAAAGTGCAGAAATAGTGAAGAAATTTTAGTGATGAGTTAAACAATGAAAGAATAGATTGTTTTCAGAGATAAATGGATGAAACTCTGTAAAAGAATCTGAGATTCAACCAAAATGTTAATGGATTATTTTTTCAGTAAAAATTATTTAATAAACTCTGCTAAGCAACAGTGTCTAGTGCAAGGAGCTATAACATATGATATTTTTAACAGTCTTCCCAGCCACCGTTAGTGGTGTTATGAACATTCTCAGCCTTAATTCTCTGCAACAATTACTCGGAAGACTTTTCATAGCAAAGAATGATATACAGGTACAAAGAAGGGGAGTTTATCAGTTTTCTCTTTTGAAAAGAAATCAGCATTATGGTTCTATTTACTTTTGGGAGGATATTTAACACTTTGCTGTTGCAGCTTGCTACATGCATGGTGACAAAGGATTCTAAGCTGAGTGTGACACAAAGAAACTCAAAGATAAACAAGAAACAGCTGAGAATACAAACAACTATCTGACTATGTGCTCTGTATCCAGGCCTTGCCCCATGTGGGATGTATAGACATGCTCTGCAGCTAAACTCTATCCTTTGTGTTTCTTCTGGCAAACACTAGAACAAAAAGTATCTAAGACCCACTCACATTATCATCAAAAAATGTGATAATGAAAGAAGATCACAGAAACCAAAAGGTTACTATAAGAGAATAGGAATGTCTGTATTTATTTAGGGATCTACTACTATACCAATAAGGCCCTTCTTCCTTGCATTTTCTACATTTTTTTATGATCATGTGAAGTTAATGCATCTTGGTAAGTAATTCCTGTTTTACCAGTTCTGGTTTATTTTACCTTAGCTCACAGTAGTTGGTAGAAGATCAGTGTGTGCTGATATTTTCAGAAACCTGGACAGCTTTTCAAATACCACTTGAATTATATCTGAATTAGTATCGTGGGAAGGAGTTGTTTAAATAGGAGCTGGATGAGTTCAATTCCTTTTGGTCTCAGAACTGACATCCTCTTCCCCTCTGGAGTCTGCCTGTGCCAGTAATAGCCAGAACAGATCTTCTGGTGTGCTTTATCCCCTTTGTTCCTCCTGCAAAAGTTACAGAAAATGGCTAGATCGTGACTGAGATGAGTCAAGAGGTATACCTATGGAGAGAACAACTGTAGAGAAATATCTGTGTTTGAATAATTATTTTGTTTCTCATAAAAAATCTCTAGAAATCATGGTGAAAACTACTGTGCTACAGTTTTCTCAACTTTGTGAAAAAGAGATACTTTTTTGTGTTGTTTCCAGTTCAGTCAGTTTATGAAAATTGTATTGCTAACTGCTGAGTGCAATATGCTGCTATAGGCAACAGCATCTAATTGTTGGTGGTAATGTAATTTTCCTGTTATTTTCTTACAATTTCTCCTACCTTTAGTTCTGCATTGGAGTTTGAATAAGCTACGTTCATTTAATTAAAATTATTCCTGTATATTCTCTTCCATAATTATGTGGGAAATGAGATTTCCCTGAGGTGACATTGAAAAGGGGGTGAGTAGGTAGATAGGTGAGGGCAAAAGTAGTTTATGAGTTTTTGCCTCTGCTATCCCCACCTGGGTTGTATGTACTGTTACATTGGCATTAACAATTTTGGCAGAATCAGAAACAGAGATGCTCTAAAAGCTATAAAAAACTCCTAAGAGTGGTAAGGACAGGCGGAAGAAGCAGATTTTTTTTCCTGGGATTAATACACAACTGGGGATCTGTGAGATCTCAGTTACAGATTGGGAGAACAAACATTTACATTTCAGCTCAGATTGAGTAAGATATGTTCTGTTGGAGTTATTTTCAATGCAAAATGCTCTTTCTGCCAAACACTTCCCATTTCTATATCTTTACCACTGGGAAACAATCAGCTTTATTTTTCACAGCTGCTTTTTGAAAAGTTCTGGATAGTTTCACTTTTGTAGGCCTAAAGAGCATTAAAGTTGATATTTCAGACAGGCTCCTGTATTGCTGCTACAAAGTGGGGAGTCTTAATACTTTAATGTCTCCAACCTGTGGCAAGTTGGCCAACAGGAGGGTGGAAGGTGAAAATTGAGGAGGTGAAGAGCAGGCACACTGAACCTCTAGCAGCTTGAACTTGTCTGTGATATCTCCTGTTATTTAGACAGAATCAGAGTTTGTCAGAAGTTGTGCCTTGCCTGGAATACTACTTCTACCCTAACGCAGAAGGTTTCTTTCTCTTGAATATGAAACTGTGTTAGTGTAGAACTTCCCTTTTCCTCAGGTCATCACTGGTTACAGAATCACAGAATCAATTAGGTTGAAAAAGACCTCTGAGAGCATAGAGTCCAACCTATGACCGAAAATCACTGTGTCAAGTAGACCATGATGCTGAGTGCCACATCCAGTCTTCCCTTAAACACCTCCAGGGACAATGACTCCACCATCTCTGTGGGCAGCCCATTCCAATGCTCAGTCCCATTTTCTTTGTAGAACTCCTTCCTAATGTTCAAGCTGAACCTCCCCTGGCACAGCTTAAGACTGTCCTCTTGTCTTATTGCTGGTTACCCGGGAGTAGAGACCAACCACCACCTGGCTACAACCTCCTTTCAGGTAGCTGTAAAGAGCAGAAAGGTCTCCCCTCAGCCTCCTCTTCTCCAGGTTAAACAACCTCACCTCTGTCAGCTGCTTCTCACTGGACTTGTGCTCCAGACCCTTCACCAGCCTCATTGCCCTTCTTTGGGCTCCAGCACCTCAATAACCTTCCTAAACTGAGGGGCCCAGAAATGGACACAGCACTCAAGGTGTGGCCTCACTAGTGCCGAGTAGAGGGGAAGAATCACTTCCCTGATCCTGCTGACCACACTATTCCTGATGCAGGCCAGGATGCCATTGGCCTTCTCGGCCATGTGGGCACACTGCTGGCTCATGTTCAGCATCCCGTCAATCTGAACCCTCAGGTGTCTTTCTGCCTGGCTGCTCTCCAGCCACTCTGTCCCCAGCCTGTAGCACTGCATGGAGTTGTTGTGGCCAAAGTGCTGGACCTGGCACTTGGCCTTGTTGAACTTCATACTCTTGGATTCGGCTTATCAATCCAGCCTGCCCAGGTCCCTCTGCAGAGCCCTCTACTCTCCAGCAGAACAACACTCCCTCCCATCTTGGTGTCGTCTGCAAATGTGCTAATGGTAGACTCAATCCCCTTGTCCAAATGAGGATACTAAACAGGGCAGGGCCAATACTGATCCCTTGGGGACTACTAGTGACCAGCTGCCAACTGGATGCAGCCCCATTCACCAGCACTCTCTGGGTCCTGCCATCCAGCCACCTCTTAACCCAGCAAAGAGTGTACCTGCCCAAGCTGTGGGCTGCCAGCTTTTCCAGGAATATTTTATGGGAGACAGTCTCAAAGGCTTTGCTGAAATCCAGGTAGACACATCCACAGACTTACCCTCATTCACCGTGTGGGTCACCTGGTCATAGAAGGAGATCAGGTTGGTCAGGCAGGATCTGCCCCTCCTAAATCCATGCCAGCTGCTTCTAATTCCCTGGCCATCTTGTATGGGCCATGTGATCATACTCAAGATGATCTGTTCCATAATGTTGTCAGTCTCCAAGGTCAGGCTGACTGGCCTGTAGTTTCCCAGATCTTCCTTCTGGTCCTTCTTAGGGATGGGCATCACACTGGCCAGCTTCCAGTCATCTGGGACCTCCCAGGTTAGCCAGGACTGTTGATAAATGATGGAGAGTGGCTTTGTGAGCCCTTCTGCCAGCTCCCTCATCACCCTAGGATGGGTCCCATATATTTGTGTGTAAGTGGCTCAGCAAGTCACTAACTGCCTCCTTCTGGATTACATGGGGCTATTTGGCTCCTCATCCTTGTCTACCAGCTCAAGAGGCCAGTTGTCCTGAGGCCAACTTGTCTTATTGTTGACAGGTTGTTCTTTTCCACTTTTCTCATTGTGGAGTCTGATAAAGTTAGAAGAGATACACATCCCTGTAGAATTTTCCCCAGAAGTGCTCTGAAGTTTTAACAGGCTCCAAGGCTTGGTAAAGGGCATGGTGCAGGATCCTGGAAAGACAGATCCTTCCAGTGGTATCGCTCAACAGAATTGCTTATAGTTAGTACTGCCAAGGGAAGGGAAAAATGCACAGTGCACATGTTCTCCCTGATTGCATGTACGCAATCATAAATGCTCACAATATGTAATATCCTTCCAATGTGGCCATTTGTTCCTTACCACTAATCCTTCAGTAGGTCCTGAGAGAAAAATGAATGTATTTTATCTTAAAAATAGAATGAGATAAAGAAGTGCTGTAGTAGCATTTCAGTTTCCTAACTTGCGTGACTGAGACAGAAAGTGCTTAGCTTGTAGAGTGGCTGGTGGAAGAGATAACTTGCAGTATTTTATTCTGAAGTGATTTTAAATGTGCCTGCTGTTTTCTGTGTGACCTGGCTAAAAAGACTCACTCCAGAGAAATGCTGGTGGGGTCCAACCTGTCCATATTATTAAGATTTTTTACCAGTGGAATATATCCATCATTATAAACCTTCAGAAATCAAAAAAAAAAAGCTCAGAGTAGGGGTGTTACATTTGTCTTTGTGAGGCTTACATAGACAATAGGTTCATTTTTACACCAGGACATATGCTTGTGTAACTGTGTGGGTTTTGCATATATTTTTACTTTGTGATGGAAAGCAAATACTTTGTAACAATTTCATAGTATGGTCTAGGCATCACAGGTTTCTTTCATAGGAAGAATCCAGATCACTGAAGCCTGAAAATACAGAACTGCTAAATGCCTGTGCCTCTGTTAGAGACTTACTGCTCTGCAGGTCAGTACTCTGACTCCAGGTGTAAGCTATACCAGGTTCTGGGAAAATGTGTCAGGAATATTGGAATCTGGAGACAAACTCCAGTCTGTGCTTAAGCTTTGAGTCACATGACTTTATTTCTGTTATCCAACATTAATTTTCTCTCAGGTGTTTTGTGGGAAAAACAAGCAAGTAAACTACAAGTAGTGATTTTTCTTAGTTTACTTTTGTGGCATTAAGAGGCATGTAGAATACTGTAACACACCATTGTGTGAATGAGGAGAAATATATTTTCTTATCACAGATAATTTTATTTGGTTTATTAATTGAACTCTAGACATAATGCCTCTGCCCTTCCTCCATCACCTTTTTCCCTTTCAGATTTAGAGCATCAAGCTAGAGGAGTTGGTGGCAGTTTCAAGCCTGGAAAATGTGGGGTTTTGCTTTCTGAGCTTGGCTCAGGGGAATTCAGGGTATTGAAGACACTGAAATAGGTAACAGATCTGCCCTCAACTTATAATGGTTTACTGGCAGACATGTCATTTGTCAATACCAATAGTATCTGTTTCTATACAAAATTACAGTATGAAGATACTCATTTGTTATTTTTCAACTACTGTTGAAGTTCATCAAAGATGGAGTTGGAAGTACTATATAACTCATATCTGGCTCGACATAATCTGTAGGTTTCACTCCCCCTTGTTTTCCAACAATTTGCTGAAATTTTGTGTAGTTGCTTCACTGTCACTTCCTTCATCCAGCTGATCTGAAGAATCTGGCACATTGTCTTCCCTCTGAAATTATGCGATCCTGATCAATCCTTTTGGGGATGGGAATGATGAAATAATAGGATATAGGAGAGGAGTTTAATGTTGTGGTGTTGGAAGACACTGAAGGAAGTGAGTGCACATTGGTGGTCATGTGGGTCTTTAGAGAGCCTTTTGCTGGGCTTTTCTGACTTTGGCTCCATCTCTTTCTGTGCTGAGTGTTACCATCCTCCTAAGAGTCACCCACAAGTGTATGGAAGATATCACTTCCATGCATGCTACTTTGTAACCCTTTTAGGACACTGATGAGTCTGGTGAGTGGGCCTCAAAAAGTATCTGGACCTTATGTCCTCCATGGATCGACTATATTTAAAAAGTTGCTGGGCAGGATTGGAGCAATTTTCCCCCCCTTCTTATACACTCTTTCTTGGATAGCTGATAAAGGTCAATTTATCTCTCATAACGTTGCTCTGTACAGTTCTGTTGGCTGATGTCTACAGTAGAGTTGAGCCAGTCCTGTGCAGTAGCTGGCTGATGAAACAAACATCTGCTTTATCCCAAGAAAGTAGGCAGGAAACTAGTTATGATTACGAGCCTTATGGCATGAGCTGACAGTTTTCAGGAAATACTACTGCCGTGTATTATGCCTTACACTTCCATTTTTTTTCTGTTTCCTGCAGCTTGTTAAATATACAACAGTTCTCCTTTTCCTCCCCCAGCAATGTACCAGTGTTGGAAGTTATATTTAGTTCTTGTCAAGTTACAGTACACTTTTTATAACCACACAGTAGTGAAGAATAGGCCAGCAACACAGCGAAGGCAAATATTTGTAGCGTATCATAAACCTTTTATGTAACCTAAATATTTAGAGAGAACAGGGGTGTAGGAGGAAGCTGTACTTTATAAAACATGGAAAAGATAAGGAGCAGCTTCCCAAGCATGCTGACATGTTGGAGAAGTCTTTTTGGCTGCAGCATTAGTGAGCAAAAGGATTTCTTCCTTTTGTTCAGAAAATATTTGCTGACTGAAGATGATTTAGAAAAGTAAATATTTAACATTTTATTAGAAGAAAAAATGCACAGCTAGTTCAATGGGTGTATGAGACACTGCAGTTGAGAAGAATCAACACTACTACTCCCAGTGAAATAAAACCAAATGTTATTCCAGTGGATCTTGAGGGATTCACTAGCACCCTGGATTCAGCAATAACTTTAAGATTTTCATTTAGTGTTCATTGAAGTAGAAAAGCTTGTAGTATGGACTGAAGGACAAGAAGTGAGTTGCACAGTCTGTTACTGAAAATGTCCTTCTGCTAAAATGCCCCTACATATACCTGGGGTACATTCTTGGTTTCCATCTGCTCAATTTTAAGTTGTTTTATTCTGAGAAATGTCTTTGCTTCAATTTTCATCTTATTTTATTATATTCTCAGCTCCTTGTTTGCTTTTCCTTTCATGTCCTCACTGTCATGGAAGATGGTCCTGCAGCTTGGGAGCCATCAGAATAATTAACGTGGAGATAATCAAGGCTTTGTTGTGAGGCTCTACAAACAAATTCTCTGCTGCAATCTCTGAAACTCAGGGGGTAGGCATAAGATGCCCCAAGCGTTATTGCTTTAATGTGTTTCCTAGGGAGCTTCTCTTGAGGCCCCTGAAATGTTACTATGTTTCATTTAATTGCTCAGTTTTTAAAAAAACCCTCTGTTTTCAGTGTTTACCAAAACCTGATGATGAATGATCGCACCAAATAATCTGTGAGTTGCCAGGTACACACTTAACTCACTGTAGGGAAGGGTGAATGGTGTAGATGCTACCGAAGTTGAGTTCATTCAAATAGAATTACTGAGAGTTGTTCAAAGTCTGATAAATTCAGAGCATTAAAGCAGCACTTCATTAGTGGAAATACAGGCTCTGATCTGTTTGGATCATTACCTGATTCCTAAAAGCATTTGAATTTGGAAGTACATCTTTCTCATATGCATTGTTACTCTAGAAAATGCCCTAAAAGTTGCCCTTGGTTTTAACTTTAATACTATTATTTTTTGACTTGGATCAGAGTCTTCCTGATGGCTGAACATAACATTTCTATCTGCTGTCACGTTCGAATTCTCATACTCAATTTATTCTTTTCTTTGCAGACCAGGAAAAATGTGATGATGATGAGATGGAGCGACTTTACAAATCATTAGAGCAAGCAAGCCTGTCTCCCATTGGTGATCGTCGTCTGTCAACAAAGAAGGAACTTAGGAAGTCATTTATCAAACGCAGCAAAAACCCCTCCATTAATGAGAAACTTCACAAAATTCGAATGCTGAACAGCACGTTAAAGGTGAGTTTGCAGAGCTGGCCAGGGAAAAGCCTGAGACAAAGAAACAGTTTGCCTGAAAAAAGAAGCAGCATAGACTTCAGCTAAACTAATTACATATTTACTGAAAACCCCAGAGAATTTGGTTAAGATTTTGAATTTTTTTTGTGCTTCATTCTGATTATTGATATATGTTTTGTTGTTCAATTTGAACTGGAAGCAGAGGTAATAGTTCAGAAGGGACTCTTCTTGAAGAATTTCCAGCCTATTTGGAAAATTTAATAAAGAAAGTTTCTTTTAGCTAGCTGGAAAACTTGCAAGCTCAGCTGAATGCACTAAACAGGTGAGCTTTAAAAAAGAAAAAGTAGACAAAGTACATTGATGATAAAGGACATGAAAATAACCCTGAGCCAAAAAAAGTTTTCCTTATGTGATTATTAGAGAATGTACAGGATGTGCCAAAGCTATTGTAAAGACCTCCTGTAACTAAAATATTTTTAATAACAAAAGCATCCTGCTTTTATGTTGGAAATATATCTCAAACTGGAGGGGTGTAGGGGTTCAGAAGGCGTTCCATGAAAGGGCCAGTAAATCTGTCTGGAATATAGGGATTTATGAGGCTGTTTACTCGCCAGCATCAAGTGTCATGGGATTTCAAAGCCTGGATCTGAGTGGTACTGTGGAAAACAAAAATCTTAATCACAGCATGTATATTGAAGGAGAGGAAAGAATAAATTCAGATCTTGGGCTTCACTTGTTTCTTTTTATACATTAGAAACAGGAATTGAGTATCTTGTTTCACATGCATGTATTTGGCTTCAAGCATTGTAAGCTGTAGAAATCCATGTGGTTGGTCTTGATGATCTTAGAGCTCTTTTCCAACCTTAACAATTCTATGATTTTAAAAACTTATCCTATCAGCATAATCATTGGTTTAATTATTAGCTGCAGTGAGAGGCTTGGCTTCAGCACCTCAGGTTGCATTGAAATTCCTGAAAGACGCGATTGAAAAGATAATTGGGAATTAAGGCATTTTCCCCGGCTCTATATAAGACGTGGTGAAATCTCTCCTCAGTATTTGAGAATCTTCAGTGATATGGCAATGACTATGGCAATATTCATTGGCATCAACAACAAAATGAGCCCCTCATGTAACAGAAAGCTAGTTTAAAATGTATGTCTATGTTATAGGATAGGATGCTAAATACAGAAACATTCTGCAAAGTTTTCCCTGATGGGAGACTCACTAATAAATCTAAGAACCAGTTAGTAAAAGATGAAGTTGCACTTTGTGGGACAATCACTTTCATCAGCATGGAGCTGAATGAAAGCCTTACTGCCAGACATGAGCAAGGAGAACAACCGTACATTGATTTAGCATGGGAGTATGTATAAGTTGTGATTAACAGTGTTTGTAAACTGAGGCTTGTCTAACGCTTGTATTTAATATGGAGAAGTCATTTTTTGAGTTTTCATAATGTATGAAATGTGTTGATTTTTTTAATGTAGTACAGACACTTTTTTATAGACACAAACAGAGTTCTATACACAACAGTACATAAGTCACCCTGTCTGAAAGGCAAATGCCTGCTGTGGGAAAGTGCTATATTCTTTATATCAGTGGAATTATGTGCTTTTAAAGTCAAGTTTCTTAGCATGTAACATGAGACATAAGATAATTGGTAATGATCCACTGGAAATGTAAAAATCAGGAATCTTTTCTTCTGATCTATATGTAGTCTGCTTTAATTATAACCCTATTAGTTTTGGAAGTGATTTATGAAAGTTTCAGTGCAATTTTAACTTTAGACTTTTGACTCCATTTCTTTAACAACAGATTAATGTTGCTGCCGCAATATATCATTAACAAAACATGCTTTGGATACTTTGGAAGAGATGGAAACTATGTGCAAATGCATCACAGTCTTAGTGAATGTGAGAAATGGATTTAGTGCTACAGGAAAAATTCCATGGCATGACTTTTTGCCATGAAGTTTGGCCAGTGGAAATACTCTTTTCGCCCTTCTACCTTCCTGAAGGTTCATTACAGTAGCAGAGCAATATGGATGTATAAACAGCTGATTCCTACTATCAGGAAGTGAAATGAATGCACGGGAGTATTTTCAAATTGTTTTCAAGGCACAGAGTGTACTCGGGTGTGATGAAAGGGCGGTAACAGGAGAAGATGGCTGGAACTATTCCATTACTTTCACACACAGACTTGAGGGATGGAGCCAGGCAAAAGCAGTTTAGGTTTGTTAGTGCAGCATGGTGCCTCCATTCAGAAATTGTAGCTGCTAACTAGGGCTTCTCTATCCTGTAGTCCACTGCATGGATAGGCAAAAAGGTCTGGAAAAGCAAAGTGGTTCACAATGTCACCACATGTGAGGACACTAATGAACATCAATATGTGAAAAGAAGATGAAATGTGGACAGAGCCAGGCTATTTTCAGTGGTGCCCACAGACAAGACCAGAAGTGATGGATTCAAACTGAAGTACAGGAGGTTTCCTCTGGATATCAAGAAACACTTTTTCACTGTGAGGGTGACCAAACACTGGCACAGGTTGTCCAGAGAGGCTGTTGAATCTCCATCCTTGGAAATACTCAAAAGTCATCTGTACATGGTGCTAGGCAGACTGTTGTAGTAGGTGGCTCTACTTTAGGAAGGGGATTGGACCAAATCACTTCCAGAGCTCCCTTCCAAACTCAACCTTTCTGTAGTTCTGTGGCATACAGGGTCTCAGTGTTCCTATATAAGTGACTGCTTATGTCGTACAAGAGAACCAGGGTGTCTGCAATATTTGGTTTGAACTGCTGTTGCCTAAAAGTAGTTACTAGATTTATTAATAGTATCCAGCGGTAGATGGCAGCCACATGTGCTCTAGCCATTCTACTACTAGAGTAAAAATTATGATATGAATTATAGAAATAAATCCTGTTGTGTCTATTTTCATGCAAGTACTAACTTGTTGTGAAACAGCATAATAATGTGTAATTTTGAAATGAATCTTCTCTCATGAAATTTAGTTAAGAATCCAATTAAAAAAATCTAGATGAAAGCATAACTTGCCTTCAACTGGGATTAATATTTCCTGTAGATTTAACTTTGATGACTTCTACTCTAAAAATAAGAAAAAGCTTCCAGGAGAATGGGTACTAGGCCATCTCCTTGTGACATGGTTCTCTAATGTTCTCAGAGTGTTTTTGTTATAGACAATGAGTTTGACAGTTTCTGTGGAACATAACCACTTGTTTTCTTCCTAGTGTAAGGAACATGACTTGGCCACGATTAACCAGTTGCTGGAGGACCCAAAGTTGACGGCGCTGAAATACAGAGAATGGAGAAGCACAAACATCATGCTGGTCCAAGATATTTATCAGCAGCAGGAGGTCCAGAATGTGTCGTCAGAGCATAGTGAGGAACAAGAGGTGACTCCACAGCCAATCACTGAAAGCGCTATATGATCAATGGTTCATGGCAAGATTTTCTCCATGGATCTTCACGCACAGGCACTCTAAGCTGCTGTATATCAAGGTTTGTTTTTTGCCAGTGTTCTTCAGAAGGAAAACAATCCCTCTTCCAAAGTTTCCATTGCTCTTGCAAAACTCAATTCATGTCAAACGGGTAAATGTCCCATGTTAAAAATGCATGCCCAAACCTGGGCTGCATACTTAAAAAGACTATTTAATGAAACAGTGAAGAAAGGTTTTTCAGTCTTTGGAGAAGAAAATGATGTATGTCCAGTTCCTGGAAGTCATAGAACTGTATAAATGCAAGAGTCTTGGGAGTGCTTTAATTATGTAACTTTCCTTTAAATGAAGCTAAACCGATACCAACAGGATGTAGTCTTTACTTTTTTACTCTCTAAGGTGACCTGATGTATGCATTTTCATCTCTGCATTCATTCACTTTTACCACTCTACCAGTTTAAACTCAGACAAACAAAACAGTAATTTTGCATGAGTTTATACTACAGACAGCCAGCAGGCACCCAGTTTGGGCTCTGCCTGATGTTTTATGAGTTTCAAATTTATTTATGGTCCAGACCAAGGTACTGTCTTTCTACATGAAGAAGAGAAGATCTTTTGATTTTGCTAGCATGCGATTTGCTCTGCAATGAGACAAGTTTCAATTTTTCTTATGGACTTGGCAGAATTCCTTGGAAGATTATTTTCTGCTTTCTTATTTTTGACAATTGGGAAGTTATAAGGTACAAGTTCATCCCAGAGTCCTACTTAGGAAGGTGATCAAGTTCACAAGGCAGAAGCTAAATAACTAAACCCCTAAAGTGGACCTGAATGTATAAAACAAAGCTGCGAATATTTTTGTAGATGTATGTAATTTTGTGGCTTATATGAATGTGACTATATACTGTATATATGTTTTATTTATATATTTATATGTGCTTAATTTCCTAATATAAATAGGCACACATGGACCAAACCCACCCACTTGCAAGTGCTTATAAGTTGACTTCAAACGCCTCATTGTTTTTTGTTCCATTATTAATCATGGTAATGGCTCTACAGCTGAGACTACCTTGAGACATCTGCTGTAACTTTTTCCTCTGTTTTTCTAACTTTGAGTTTTAGATGAAGAAAATGTGTACAACTTAGGGCCAGAAAAGAAGTTTTCTAGAAAGTATCAGGATTTTCCTTTGGGGAAACAAAAATAAGAGGGTTTGCTGCAGGATCATATATTTTTGCTTCATGGTCTTCAGTATAAGGTTTGAGTTTTTTGCTTTCCCATCTTCTGCAAGTGTACAAGTATGAGGAGTTTTGCAGAGTGCTGAATTTTGAAAAGCTAGAATTAGCCCAAATTCTCAGATTAATGCCACTACAGAAACTGTGACAATCTGCACTTCTGTTGGCTTTTTTTATAAAGATATTCTTTGCCATTAGTTTTCAACAGTTTATCTTCTAAGGCAAAATACACTGTAGAGATGTAGCCATAGTCATCTGTCTTTATACGTTATATGTTTTATCATAGCTTGACTAAGAAAACAAAAGTTAATGGTGTTAGTGGGAACATATGAAATCTTTTCCATCTGTGTGGTGATTAGTTCAGCTGTTGATATTGCATTTTAACACTCAGTAACTTTTCTTTTAAAATAGGGACATGGAATTATGTCTCAATGCATCAAAAAATGGCAGTTAAAGCTATGCAGAGTGTGAGAACTGAGGAGCAGATGGTAAGCTATAAGAGAGGGGAAATGAAAGGAAGGTTGCAGGCTCCTTTGATACTGGCTTTAATGGAAGCAGGTCAGGGAAATGTGTTGAATGCAGAAGCAGGCCTATGCTTGGTATAGTATCCCTGTCTTAGGTATAAAAGGGTTTTGGAGTTTGAGGGTGAGGACTGACATTGGGCCAGGATTTAATAGCTGGGATTGATCTGCTGGTGAGGAACCAATGTTAGCTGAGACCAAGTAGTAGTAGACAATGCCTAAATGGGGAAGCAGACACAAAACCCTAGGTGGTTAAAACCCGATTGCTTTCAGGAAATTGTCACATGAGCAGTGATTTCACCACTTCACTAATTCTACCTAGAATCTGACAGACATTAAGCAAGCTTAATACCTGGCACAGTTTGGTTTAGAGTAATTATGAAGCCCATTTTAAGGNTCACCATTTACATTGACATGATATCGACTAAATGCTGAGAGCACACTGAAAATTAGCAGTGTAGGGATTAATCTGCTTGGTCCATCTAATTTTTAACTACATGGTGCTAAGTAATTGATAAATATTGGAGGTTTCTCATAAAACAAAGCATGTAAACACCATTTTTCTTCAAAGTATCTCCCCTTAGATCTTGAAAACAAGCATATGCTTAACTGGCCTGTTGGGCTGGGCCAGACAAGTTAGTGCCTTGCAATTCTGAGTAAAGTCCTAGTCAACTCCATTTGCTGAAGTAGATTTGCAGTATACAAAGGAAAGTGCTATGTGGCCTGTACATGCTGTGTTGCCTCTTTTCACACTGTGCTTGAATAAGCATATACAAAACAGCTTTCCCAAATATGGAGACAGAAAAATGTCCTTGGACTGCCCAAACTCTGCTATTGGTTCTGACAGATTACAGAGCCTTAAAGCCATTTTTTAATTACTCTGTTTCAGAAGGTCAGTAGATATTTATTGTTGAACTATTGAGGTTTTGGAGAACTGATGAGAATGAGCTCTATCTCTTAGAATGGACTTAACTCTCTTAGAGAAGAATAGAAAATTCTTGAATGGGGTTACTTTGATCTAGTTACTACTTGAACAAATTTCTGTGTTCAAGGAAACAAATGTATGAGTTTTATTCAAGCACAGTGCTGGAAATCCAACTCCATTCTCTCTGACTATTATTTAGATCCAAAACAAATGGAAAGAGTGAAAAATGTGAACTGAAAATTGCAATAAAACAGGATTAATTTTCTGGCATTGGTAATTAATATGACAGTTTTCACTTGGTGTTGTGTTCATCACAATGGGATGCACAGCAGTGTGAAAGGCACAATCAGAGATGGAAGCGTGCACAAGCTGACAGCTACAGCTTGGGAAGCCACCTCAGCAGGAGAAATTTGGATGACTCCGTGGTCTGCTCACTGATGCTTGGAGTAATCAGTATTTGTTGGTCTGGATTTGGAAGACCTGCACTATTGACTTATAGTGTAGGGAGCTGTGCATCCCTAGCGTGTGAATGTCCAGAAGCTTTCAACAATCTGCCTCATGGGGCTTGTTTCATGTACTTTTTCAGGAGAAAGTATGTATGCATGGATGCGTGCACATGCACAATTATTTTTCTGTCAGTAAAGCCTTTTGGTATTGGTGCATTAAGTCCAGCAATGCAGATTTTGGAATTACTAATAACAGTATCTAATTGCAACTGTTTCTGCAGCCTGTCTCTGGTAGCTTTTTTGGAAGTTGAATCTCTCTGATTTTGTGGTGTAGATCTCAGAAGCTACTAGAATGAGGTGGGATGCCATTTCCTTTCTTATGATGGGAGGGATTTCATGTAGGGGTCATGAACCATTTTTACAGCTAGTTCTGAATGTTTAATCAATGCTGGTGTTTCACCTGAAACAGGAATAAATAGGAATTATGTGCTACTTTTCTTTTTTTGCAAATAATTTTAATTTTGGAGGAAACCTTTATATTGAGAAAAAAAGGGTGCTTTGGGAGAACCAAGGAGAGAGGGGATGAAAAAATGTGGTATTTGATTTAAAACTCTGTAGAAATTTAGAATTTAGACTTATTTCTAGCTTGGAAAAATTATGCGCGTGTAAACTTACATGTCTGTTACAGATTTAATATGAAAACCTCTTTTTTAAACTCCTCAGGTAGCAAAGGAGTCCATGTGAGCATACTTCTGTGTGAGGAACATCTTGTTTGTGTTTTGGGTTTGGAGTTTGGGC
Source organism: Sakesphorus luctuosus (assembly GCA_013396695.1). Lineage (NCBI taxonomy): Eukaryota > Metazoa > Chordata > Aves > Passeriformes > Thamnophilidae > Sakesphorus > Sakesphorus luctuosus. The sequence continues at coordinate 1,591,228 of VWZD01006857.1, forward strand.
TTTATTTTCTGTTTTGCTTGTTCAGTCATACAAAAGTAACTAATTGCAATGAGTGCTTGGGTTTACTTCATTTATATGAGACATGTATTTCTGTTAACAGGAAGCCAAAGTGATTTTCTTGTACCAGTAGAGCCAAAGTGGAATTTCCTGGTTTGTGTGGGGCATTTCAAAGCAGCAGACATTTTAAGATGTCAGGGAACATTTCCTTGACTCTTGAAGATTTATCCCATTTTTGTTTTCTTCAAGCTGCAACATTCTTGCATTTTTAAAAAACTGGCCTCATTATGAAATGAAACAAAACTGAGGTGAAAAAAGGAAAAGGAAAAACAGAATAGAAAAGCCCTGAGCTAAGATCAGACTGAAATTCTCATCTCTGCATAAGCGTAATGGGACCTAAGCTTGCCAAAAGCTGAGCATTTCAACACTGAAAAAAGATTGTAAGGTGTTGAAGAGATTACTACATTCCTTGAAATGCGCTACGGGAGAAGTTCCAAGACCTGTCTGCTCTGGAAAAACGATTTTTTTTCTAATTTATTTCCTCCTGGTAAAAATCCAAAGGGAGTGGTTTATAAGCTGGCAACAAGTTAAAATGACAAATGAATGTAATTTATTGATAGTTCAGAAGCCTTGATATATGATCTTGAAATGACTGATTTTAGATGACTCAGCCTTTAATAAAGAAAATCCATTTCTTCGAGAAAGCATTGTAGCTACCAGTGTCTGAGGTTTATGTACCCCATCTAGTCTGCATGAGGCCCATTTTGAGGATGGAGGTGTGTGGTATTTCAATAACGAAAATAGCTTGTGTCATCACACCATAGCTTAGGAACTACTCCCTGTATCCTAGATGCCTTAGGACCTACCCAAATTATTCTGACTCTTTACTTTTCTTATGGTAGTTTTACCTTCTCTGAGTTAAAAATAATAATTAAAAATAATAGGATATGAAAACACATATTTAACTCTCACATGAAGAGAAACTAGCACTAGTCTAGCAAAGATTCATGTAAGTCACATTATTTATGAGTGCTTATCAGAATTACTCACCTGGTGAAATGCCATATGTACATACAATATGAGTGCTCTTGTGCAAAGCTTTCAGTGGTGCTGAGGCCTGGCCAAAGGGAAGTATGGGCGTGTCTATTCCATTACTCTCTGTATAGAAACAGACAACCATGCATAGAGGAATATTTGCAAGGATATCTGTTAGGCAGGGGCAGGGTCTGCAGCACCGTGAAGGTATATGGAATCCTAGGTTGGTATTTTACCTGCTGAGTCTTTTTTCTTTCTTTCTTCACTAGTTTAAAACTCACAGCACAATGTTGGCACTCATCTCTGCCTTTTTACTCCTTGTTGCCCACATATGTGAATTTATTGTCATGGAATGTCACACACATCTTGCAGAATGAGAGCCTTATATTTGCACTTGTCAATTAAACACTGAAATGAGAGAACATTTTGCTCAGCCTTTTTTTCCCCTTTTCACGGCAGATTTTTCAGTTTACTGCTGTGCAATAAAATAAAGTTTTGCCAGTTCTTTAAACAAGCAATTTCCCCATGGAACTAAAATGACTATTAAGTTGTATAATCTGGAACCAAGAAGAGTCAATGAATGGTTTGACTAAGGCATGCGTTCTGCTAGTTGGCAATGCAAGTTTTGAAACTGCTGTTACAATAGTTAACTCTCTTTGGTTGTTTAGCACCCTTTACTCTTCTGAAAGGCATGGGATGTTCCTCAATATCTTTTAGCTCCCAGAGAAGCTTGTTTCAATGAAAAGAGGACTGGGGCCTTTGTCCAAAGGTTTTCTGTTTAGTGGGATAGGGCAGCCAGGTAGCATTATGGTGAAGCGCATTTGCCAGGAAATGGAGCTGTCCTAAGAGCTCAGTTGCTCTCCCTTCTCTGAAGGAAGAATGTTCCTGTACTTTCTGTTCTCCCAGTTCTCTTACAAGCTCCCTCTGCTTGCCTTGGGCTAATTTGCTCATCATTTGCTACTTCTGTCAGCTTAGCCAAGTGTGGTAGTTTTGGCCTTAGTTTTAGCAAGGCCTAGATTAGGCCTTCATTTTAGTAGGCTTCAGTTTAGTAGGCCCAGATAGTATTACGTAGATTAGAAGGGACAAGTATCACCTGACTTAATCAATCAGAGAGATATTTCATATCATCTGACGTCAAATCAAGTATAAAAGCAAACGTAGGAGGTGCCTAGTCCAGTTTTCCTTCATGGCTAGGTGCTGAGTGTTCATGCTATCACTCTGCTGGGAACAATAGGCCTTACCACTACTTTTCAGCGGTTTTGGTTCATGAAGTAAACACTTTTTCTTGTTGATTTTTCTCCTCTCTTGCCAGGTGTCTCTTAGGAGGTGCCTTTTGGAGTGTTTTCTGGTTGGGGTGGTGGAATCTCTATTACTGGGTGGGCGACTCAGTGTGGAGTTATTGTTGTTTCTTTTTACATTTGTAGATAAGTGTTATATTGCATTTTGTTTTTAATTTTCCCTGTTTTGTGTAACTATAAAAGCCTTACCATTTTAAGTTTTAGTTTTTTTCCTCCCTCCCTTTCCCCTGGAGGGTGGCTCTGACTGTAGTTGGCACTTGGCATTGTGCCAGGCCATCCCACGGTGCCGAGTCAGGCAGCTGGGAACAGACACAGTGATACTCGTCTACAGTGATCAAGAATAAAATTGCCTTATGGAGAGGTTCAGTGCCTGACAGAGTCCTGATAAGGGAGGCAGCTGGATTGTGTAGGAAGAAGCAGAAGGAAGAAGTGGGAGGGAAGAGGGTGACTTTTTCCTTTTAGAAGCAGAACGTTGGCTTGACTCAGCTTCCCACAAAGTTTTACCTTTGCTTTTCACCAAGCAATTATTTCCCTTTTTTCCTCCTGCAACACAGTTAATTGTGAAGGCAACCTGAGAGAACAGCTTTCATGTGATCTCAGCCTGTGTTATTGGTTTCTGTATCTAATGCACACATTTTGTTTCTGCACCTGAAAGCCAAACTCTACCAAAAAATCTGCAATTACGTGTTTTCTTGGGATCTTTCCTGGCATGCTTGCTGTGGGAAGCTGACAGGGGGGAGGCAGTGGTTGGGACTGGGACACCATAGTAGCTATGACACAGCACCTCACTGCCTTGGACTGCCTCTTTCTTTGCTGTTGGTTTTAACTTACACCCTCTTGTCGTGGCACAAAATAAATAGAAACGAATTGCTCATCATGATTTGGACATTTGACTTTTGTCTGCTTAAAAGAACTGCTGAGCTTCACCAGCCTTCCTGACAGTCCCTATGAGCTTGGGGTCAGCATGTTCACTACCAACACAGAGGGCAAAGGCACTATTCCTGGCATCACTGTCTATTTTGGAATGGCTCAGTCATCATTCTTATTGTCTTACTCTGTCTTGTTTCTTGTTGCTGGAAGAAAGTCCTTATATCAGTGAAAAAGCTCATGTATTATCTTCCTGTGCTCAAGAAATATCCTAATTATCATGAGGGGATGTTTAAAATTGTCTGACAGAAGCCTCGGCAGTACATGGAATTCTGTGTATGGTGACAAACTGCTCTGTTATTTTTGATGGGGAAAAGTGTATCTTTCCTCTTTCCACTTCGTGACAGAGTGGTATCAGTTTTGGGCAGACAAACAAGTTCATGTAGTGCCAGTGGGAAAACAGCTTCGGAAAATGAGTCTCAGCATGTTCTAATGGAGAAAACTGGTCCCTCAGCACAGCCTGCTGGCTGCTGGTGAGACCGCAAGCAAGGGTGAAAATCACATGTTTCTATGTAAGAGGGGAAGTAATAGTGTTACTGCTGTGGGTGTGATGGTCTCAGTCCTCATCTGAGCAAGTTTTGCAGTGAGGAGACAGCATTTGCTGCAGATGGAAAAACAGATGCTGTCTGGCATACCAACCCACTCCAGACTTGAAAGAGTAGCAGTAAACTGAAACCAAGGTCAGTCTGGGGATAAAGATGCTCTGTGAGGAAGAGCAAGTGAACACCTAGGTGGCCAAGGCAGGCACAAAGAGAAGGTAAATCGGAGTAGAGAGGGGAGGGGGCGGAGAATGCAGAAGGGGTAATTATTGCCTGCAGGGAGATCAGTGGAAATCTCCCATCAGCCATAAAACTGATGTCTCAGAGGGGATGATTTTTAGTAGCAGGTTATTTCACTTCCACAGATCTCATCCAGCAACTTGTGAAAGCTATTTTGCAGAATACCCTCAAAGATGAGGTTGAAAGGTCAGAGATTGTTTCGTCGAAAATGCTCCCATGCTGCATTTAAGAACTATAGCATGCTTTTGTCCCTCATGAAATGTTCTGTGCAAGTCTGGTAAACTCCCCAAGCCACCATCACGTTGTGTCAGAGGAAAACAGCTGAAAAGTCAGAGGCATCTCCAGTTCTTCAGCCATTGCAATGGCAGCCACATCCTGGTAACTGACAGGCCTACCTGTGGTCTTGTGGTCCTGTTGCTGAAGTAGAATGTATGTTTCTAAGGTGCATTTTCCTAAATCTTATTTTTATTACAGACAGTAAATTCAGTTCACCTTTGTTAGCACTTAAATTTATAAATTACAGCAGCAATGAAGTTGACTATGATAGTGATGTCATTTCCTGCAAAGTTTGAAAATTTTGCTCTACAAATACCAGAAGGAACCCCAAAGAAGATTTCACACTGTTGTAAAACACACACACCAGCTTTACAGATAGATGTGATATTTCATCATGAACATATTTTTTTTTCTATGAAGTAGTTTATTCTGTTCATCTTGCTACATTAGTGAGGAATATAAAAACAGTATGGCTAAAGATGAGAGATATTTATTGTGTATTGCTCTGATGAATCCCTTCTAATCCAGCAGTATTTTCTGGAGTACACATAAATTTGCACATACCCACAGATTTACAGATTAAGGTGCTGATATAGGTTGCAACAAAACACCCTGAGCCTGAAAAAAGGTGTGTTAAAGCCTGCAAATTATTGAACACTCACAATATTTTTTCTTCGTAACACTCTTTATATAACATTTTATTTCAGTGTTCATTTCATCATAAACTTAGAGAAAAAAGTGATGCTTCTCTTAACACTTATTGATATCTCTGTAAAAAGCCCAGCAGCAGCCATCAAATACGTCATTAGAAACTATACACTTAAAAGGAACAATCATTTCTAGAAAAGAATAAGACCAGAAAGAAGATTGCTGCTGTGTTCCACTGAACTTACAGCAGACAAAAGGTAAAAGAGCAACTATAAAGCAGATACAGTATGTTAAAGGGAAAGGGGAGGGTGAGTGGGAAGGGGAAACCTTGGTAAAACAGCCCGTGGAGGTAACCACCTACATGATATTTAAAATTTACCTTGAGTTTTACTCCAGTACAGGTAATCCTGATCTCATCCAATTTTCCCGCATAATAAATTTACTTATTCTGTTTGTTTTCTTCTTCTAACTTACTTTTAAACTGTATTTTATTATTGAGGTAAGTTTGTTTAGGGCCTGCAAGAGATTTGTTGAAAGTTTTGCTGTGATTACTTAACATCCACTGCTACTAGTGACTCCTACTATTATTTTAAAACCAAAACACTGCAAGGGTTTCTTTTTTGCTCATCCCTTACAGGAAACTTCACCAATCCAGAGATTTGAAAGCCAAACCCAAATGCTGTAGTCTTCTCTTCAGACTTTCTACAAAAGCATTTTGGTAGTCTTTTACCAAGTCCAAACAGTCCCAACACATGATGTTTTAAGAAAAGGGTATTCTTGATTCAATAAGTTGAAATCGTATTATACCTTCATGATACTTCTGTCTAAAAGATGTCTCTGCTATATATATTTTCACAAGGTAGCTAACTACCTGAATTGGATATTGCTTCACTTCCTACCAACTGCAATTCCTTTTTTGGCTGTTTAAAGACTCCCTGCTATTAAAGGGACTAAAACTTCTAGCTGGTGAAGGGTCTGGAGCACAGGTCTTATGAGGAGTGGCTGAGGGAGCTGGGGATGTTTATCGTGGAGAAAAGCAGGGCCCTCATCACTCTCTACAACTACCGGAAGGGAGGCTATGATCAGGTGGGAGCCAGTCTCTTCTCCCAAGTAACAAGTGATGGAATGAGAGGAAATGGTCTTAAGTTGTGCTAGAGAGGTTTCCACTGGATATTAGTAAAAATTTCTTCATTGAGAGGGTTGCTGCCCAGGGAAGTGGTGGAGTCCTGACCCCTGAAGGTATTTAAAAGATGTGTAGATGTGGTGTTTAGGGACATGGTTTAGTGATGGACCTGGCAGTGCTGGGACAACAGTTGAACTCGATGATCGTAAAGATCTTTTCCAGCCTTAATGATTCTATGATTCTATTTCAGTTCAAACAATAGACAGAAATACAAGTGATGTGACTGTACATGTGTAATTCCACTGCTACTTCTCCTACTTCCATATAGTTAACAAGAGGTTTCTCTGCCACCTCTAATGCATGGTGTTCTTAGGAGAGAAGAAAAGCTTTCTTACAATTATCTCATATTTGAAATCCAAATTACAGAGATAATGAAGGTAACAGAAAAGGCAACATAAATGCTCTATCAAATGCTTAAAAAAATTAGTCTTCTATTGCTCTGTAATGAACTGCTGCATTGAGCCAGAGACCATTAGCATGGAGGGATGTTATAGTTAGTAGCAACACCAATGGGAGGCCTCCCATTTTGAGTTCATCTGGTGATGATACTCATCTTCTCCATTACAAAGAACTGTCAAAAAATGAAATTCTGATCCATCATAAGTTGATAGATACTTTGATACAGTCTGATTCTCTCTTAAAAAAGAAAATCTCACAAACATTTTATAAAAACTTTAGTGTTAGTTTAGGGTTATGATGCTACTATTCTCTGCATTTAGGTAATTGCACTATAATACATGGGAGCAATACTGATTTTTAAATCTTTCAGAGCAGGATTTTTTGTCTGCCTTCGTCATTGACCCTCTATCACATTTGGATCCACCAGGCTGTATCCATCTGACTCAATGCATTGGAAACTGGGAAGAGTGAGTTCTTCTGATGCTGCATACTGACTGCATTCAAAGAGAGAAATAAAATAGGCATTTACAGAAAGAGACTGTGACAGTAAACTGATGTGCAGAAACACCAAAGTGATGCATCATTTACATGTGAAAGGTATATGCCTTAAGCCTGCCCTGTTCTCTGTTCTTTTGTATTCTGTTCTCTGGAACATCAGATACAAGAAAATATTCCAATGAAGGAATACAAAGAAAGTAATTAAATTTGAACAGCCTGTGTCATTCCTGTATTATTGAGTAAACCAAGCAAACACTTCACATAAGGAGTTGAACATGTACATTCACAGACTTGTTAAGGAGTGAGAGAGAATTCAGATTATCCTGAACTAAATTGCACCTTATTCACAAATACATTGCTTCTTCGAAAAATTCAAAAGAAAATACTAGTTGTTAGAAATCTGTGAGGGAGGAGAAAAAAAAGGAGAATACAGATGAGAAATTGGTTGAACAGTCACATCCAAAGAGTAGCGGTGTAAGGCTCAATGACCAGATGACGTCAGCAACAAATGGTGTCCTTCAGCACTCCATACTGGGATCAGTACTATTTAATGTTTTCATCACACTTACAGACAGTTAGATTGAGTTCACCCTCAGGAAGCTTGCTGATGACACCAAGATGAGCCATCTATTGACACACTTGAAGGATGGGATGCCACCCAGTGGGACCTGGATAAGTGAGACCAAGGGGATTTCATGAAGTCCAACAAGGCCAAATGCAACATCCTCGTATGGGTTGGGGCAACCCATCATACTGAGGGGTGAATGAATTGAGAGAAGCCCTGTTGAAAAGGACTTGAGGTGTTGGTGGACAAAAAGCTGGACATGAGCCAACTGGACTGCACCAAAACCAGTATGGCCAATAGGTTGAGGGAAGTGATTCTACCCCTCTGCTCTGCTCTTGTGAGACCTCACCTGGAGTGCTGCATCCAGATCTGGGATCCTCAGCAAAGAAAAGATATTGACCTGTTGGAGATTCCAGAGAAAGCCACAAAAATGATCAGAGGGCTGGAGCACCACCCCTATGAAGACAGGCTGAGAGAGCTGGAGTGTTCAGCCTGGAAGAGAGACAGCTTGGAGTAGACTTTATAGCAGCCTTCCAGTACTTGAAGGGGGTCTATAAGGAAGATGGGACAATATTTTTAACAGATTCTGTTGCAATAAGACAAGGCATAAAGGTTTTCAACTAAAAGAGGGTTGACTAGATTTAGTTTGGACTTGATATAAGAAAGTAATTTTTTACAAGGAGGGTGGTAAAACACTGGAACTGAGATAAAAGCTTAGAGGAATATTTATGGTCTTTGAAACAGTGTTCTGTCTCTGTCTACATAGGGATAACTCATGTCACTAAGGGCTGATGAGCCTGCAGTAGTGCTGTGTCTAGAAAGAAACACCAAATTACATTTAAGGCTATTAGAGACAAAAGTGAAAATTTTTGGCTGTAAAAAAAAAAGGTGACAGGTAGAACAGATCTAGGATGGGCAGAGACTAAGAAGCAAAGGTCTAACTCTAGTCCAAATGTTAGTTGTCAATCTGAGAACACCACCCAACATCAAATCAAAATTAGAAGACAAGCAATAGCCTTTCTAAAAAAACAAAGACGGAGGAAAGGGGTTCTACTGACAGGCAATTCTGATTTTTCAGTAAGCCAGGCAGCTGAAAGAGCAGAATGGATAGACAGGTGGCAAGTATGACAAAATGAAGAACTAAGAATTTCAAAGGTCACTGGAGGAGCTGGTGAGCATGTGGAAAAAAGAGATCCAGCTGAGATACAGAGTGCACCACTTCTGAAAAATTTGTTAGATGCTACACCTCACCAAAGGCTGTTAAAGAAACTGATATATAATGATATAAAGGAAAACAAATCCTTCATGAATTAACAACTGAATGAGAGAGAAATGATGCCAAAGAGGTTTCTGATTTTTTGATTTTTCACATTTTGTGGATTTTAGAAACACAGTAAATGTAGCACTGTAAATTGTAGTGAGTTAATATTTAGCAGCTTATAGTATAAGGTCCTTCTATCTCTAACCCTGCTCCAGAACAGGCCACTAAAATCTGCCAATTATTTAGTCTCATTCTCAACGTACCAGATTAGAAGCTATCGGAGAGAACATAAACACAGAGCAGAGTGACCCAGGGCCCTGGAGAGCATCCAAAAGACCTTTATGTGCTGAAGAAGAGGAGGAAGAGGAAGATGGAGGGTCCCGACGACCCCAGACCCAATTCAACAGGGGGTGGGAACTGGGAGGAGACAGAGGTGGAACTGGACATGTGGACTGTAGTGATTGGATAGATTATATTATAAAAGCTATAGAAATCAAAGCTTGCTTTAGCGCATGGTGATGTATTCCTGGATGAGCGGGGTTGCTCATTAAAGTAACTACCCCTTATCTTATCTCCTACAAAACTTGGCTCAGAGTCTTTCTTACAGACTTATGGCAACAGAAGAAAGAACCAGTAGGAATAAATAAAACATATGTGGAAGGAAGTTTCCAATGATTCCCCAGAAAGTTGCTATCCCATTTTGTCATACATTTCATGTTAAGAGGGGCATGCAGTAAAATAACAAGACTTATAAAAACACAATGTTATTTTAAATAGTCAAAGCTAGGCCAAAGAGCTCATGGCATTGGGTGACTGGGCAAACAAGTGAAGGATGGCATGCAAAGTTCATATATACAAAATGGGTGTTTGTGGAGAAAAAAAATCCCAACCACATATGTACCATATAGGTAATAAATTAGGTGTTACTGATCAGGCAAAAGATCTTAAGAGTCATTGTGGGTAATCCCCTTAAAACACACATGCTTAAGAGTGTTCAAATGGCAATGAGCATGCTAGGAAATAAAAAACTGAGGAGTTATATAATGAAGTCTGTAAAAGCATGACTAGTATGAAGAACAGAAGAAAAATAGTCAGGATTAGTCCCTACTGAATCATGATATTGATACCATCTTGCTCAAGTGTCATACTGAATTACCATTATTCACTTCCCTTCTTCTCCATCCCTCTCATCTCCCAAATATGAAATATGCCTAACTGAAATACCTGACTGAACTTTTAAAATAAACAAGATAGGAATATTTAACCACAACTCAAACATGGGGCTCCTTGCTAGAGCACATTTTAGGTAGCAACTTCCATCAATTTAGAGATTGAAGAATTCTTCCAGTCATTCCATAAAGAAAAACTCACCAAAGTCTTTTAAAAGTTATAAGTACTTCTGCAATGATAGAGAAAATGTGCCTGGTAACATTGTCAGGACTCTGAAACCCACTGGAACAAAACAAAATTTGCCTTTAAGCTAGTTAATTCTTTTTGTGTCCAAAATTGTCTAGGAGCATACAGGTCAGCAGGGAGCCAGGCAATAATGCCAGGCTCTGTACCCTGCTGCTGGGATTAGCAGTACAGGCAAGCTTGCCCCAGTGCCTGGGAATGTGCTCAGGCTGTTTAATTTAATAGGCCTGGGAAGCCTCCATCTGCCAGAAGCTGAAAAAGGAAAATTTTCTTCTGCTCACCCTGTCTTTCTGCTAACAGAGACAGGATCCCATGCTGGCCATCTCCAGGAGCTGGGCATCTACAGTGAGTTCTCAGCACAGGAGGGGCATGTATGGTTTAGATCAAACCCAAATATTGCCCAGAATATTTTAACTTTTTTTTTTTTTAAATCACTGAGCTATTGGGATTTCTTCTTTTTTAAATAAAAATTAAAACATATTCTTTAATGCAGTCAGAACCTCCAAGACAGTCAGTTGTGTTGGTATTGGTTAATCAAATGGCATTTTTTAAAGCTAAGTTACTAATATATGGCATAATATGTTAATTGGCATGTACTTGAATACAGTATGTTGCAAATATACAAAACCAACAATTTTATTAAAGGTTTACAAAGCAGATACAGAATTCATGTAATAATATGCTACTTACTGTAAAGCACTGTCAATGAACATTGAAGCCTTCTGGGGAAAAAAAACCCCAAACCAAAACCAAAACAAAAACCAAAAAGTCCAAGACATTTTTGTTATTTTCTGCCAATGCTCTGCTAATAAAATTTGTTTTCTCACATCCTTAAGCCAAGGCTACAACATTACTACTGCTAAAATATTTAGAGTCAGCTTGCTCAATTAATTGTTGAACAGCAGAAACAGAAAGCATCTTTAAAAATATTTGGCTGCCTTTTGGCAAATCAGAGTATTTTGCCTGTGTGCTTCATTCTAAGTAGAGAAGAAATAACAATTTCAATTCATTATGTAAACTGTGAAAGCTGATGAACTTTTGACTCATCACAAATCTACGATTTTAAGTTTACTTAAACATGTTTTTTATCTATCAGTTAAGACTTTTCAAATAGTAATTTAGTATTTTTAAATTTTGTGAGGTTGTTGTATGGGAGCATGTCAGATTACTCCAAACCCACCAGAAAGTAATGATGTCATATATTGTTAGGCTGTACACATCTCTAGCATATTTTTAATTGATTTTGTTATTTAAATAATACTGCTGTGTGGTGCAAAACCATATGTCAATTTCTTCTAAGTGCCTGTCTTATGCTGTTTAAAAATCAGATGCAAAACCTCTTAGAATGGTCATGACTCTGTTTTAAACTTTAATGATGACTATGAGGGGATACAGCTAAACTAAACATTAAATCCCTGTGACAGCAGAGTGGAATTTTCAACAGAGAGGGAAGAAAATTAGGGCAATTCTCTTATACCAAGTTTATATTCTAATACATGAACTACATATTTAGCTAAAACAGTGATAAAACTGAAAAACACCCTTAATTTACGACTTGCAAGTATTTGGCCTTCAATATTTATTATGCAGTCTATGACAGAAACAAACAATTTCACATTAAAAGCTTATTGTTACATAGATTTTAACAATGAAAATAAGAAATACATTTTGGCTGCAGAAATAAAAGGACAAAAAAATGCGGTTCCATAGAGCTGTATTTTAGAATACATTTAAAATTCATCGAAGTACATTCTCCCCCAGTTAACTACTGATAATTTATTTACAAGGCAAGTAATAAACAATGTCTAGAAAATATCATTGCACCACAAATTATCTACATGAGTATTTCTATTTTTCATACTAGAAAACAGCTAACGAGGCATTTACTGCAGTACAATGTTCTCTCCTGAAATCTTAATGTGTTTTAGCAGCTAATACAAAATGCAGATGCAGACTGTATTACATTAGTTAGAAAAGCAAACATATTATAGGTTTGGCTAAGAAAAAATAGATGTCTTGCAAAATGTAACCTTTTGCTTTTTAAAAAGGTCCAATGCATTCACTGCTCCAAGCACTTCATATAGGGGCTGTTGACAACTTAGAAATTGGAAACGTTGCTGACAGAGCAACTGAAATTTGAGAAACTGCTTGAAAGAGAAGACATCAGCAGCCTGTGCAAGCTGTGACAGGCTTATAACTACATTTCTATTCACAAAGGAATTTATGCTAATATACGCTGGTTAAGGGATCATTTGACAATCAATAACATCGAATACTTTAATTTACTCATCTCTTTTAGAAAAAATGATAGCTTTTTTAATTTTAAAGTCTTTCTTTTTACATGAGGAACAAGCAGAAGGTGAAGCTTGAAGTTTTGGGATTTTTGTTAAGTGATCACTGAAAGAAATATTTTCCCTTTAAAATTGCAGAACATGCAATTCTTCTAAGAGACGACCTCTTGATCTGCAAATGTGTTGTTCTAGACAACCTTGTTAGACTTCAGCACGCAAATAATCTGCACAGAAAAAAGTTCTACAAATTTTAAGAGTAAATGGAGTGTACCCAACAGCATAACAACCTCATATCCCAGAATTTCCCATCTTTAACAGCTCACCTTCATTTTTCAAACTATCATTGTCCAGCCTTTGAATTTTTGTTTCTAACCTGTTTTAACACCACTGTAACTTATCAAGAGCATGTCAGATTGCTACAGGTACAGTACTTTGCTTTAGACTCATGTATGTATTCTTGGTAAACATGACTGCTCTGCACACTGGAGCCTGGCAACCCCCTGTCTCTCTTGGCTCTGCTTCCTGTTATATTTTATGCTTCTGGTATGCGCAATGTAGATGTGCTGCAGAAGCAATTTCTGACAGACTGGAAAAGCAGGCACTTTCCTCTGTGGTAATTTTTTGAGGGAGAGTATCTATTACATGTTCCCATAGAATACTGCCCAGACACACTGTGGCAAAGGTGTGCAATTGCTCTGAGAGCCATGCAGCAGGAGACCCTGTCACGGCAGTGGAGTAGTTTCAGCTTCTTGAAGTTCCAACTGAAAGGAAAGAAATTGCAAATACAATGAACAATTTCTTGATATCTTCCCACCCACAAGTTTGCGTGCAGTTTTTTTTTTAAGAGGAATTTATTTCTCATTTGTATCTATTGTCCTACTGTATGAAGCTTAAACACAGCCAAGAAAGGAAAGCAAGACTATGCCTTTACCATGAAGAAACAAAGGTAATGATCACAGAAAGGTTTTGTGTCTGGACTCAAAGACAAAAAAACGTTAGTAGGTCTAAAATTTGAATTAGAATATGCTTCATATCAAGGTGGTTGCTCTCTTTCTAGAGTGGAACTCTATAAATTTCATGAGTATGCAAAAATTTCACTCCCTCCCTGTATTTCTGTAGCAGTTACAGGGGAGCTAGTATTTTAGCTGATAAATTCTGTGCTCGTATCAGGATACTGTCTAGCTTTTGGATTTTCAGTTAAAGTTTAGTTTAAATTCTGTATGAGATGGACTTACATCAGCAAATAAACCTAACAAACTCTCAGCCCGGGGTATCCACAGTCTCCATGTTGGGTTCTATTTCCATGCAGGCACGATAGCACTACAGATGTTTTCAAGAAAACCTGCTTACTGCACAGCATCTTCTGAAAGTCTAGGACTCCTTTTTGCTGTCCAGAAAATGCTGTACTAGAACCTTTTGAAAACTGTGTGGGAAAGCCTGCAAATCAAGAGTTTATGGCACTGACAGCAGAATAAGATGAAGTCTGAAGATTCATAAAGAGCCCTTGTCAGTACAAATCAGTTACAAAAGAAAGCTTAATTTTGAGGGTCTATTGAACTTGGACAAGTGTTTGATAGATGTCACTATCTTGCCAGAAATGAGCTTCTAAAGAAATCAATATTTTAAAATTATTATTGAAATACAATATAATTTACAAAGGAGATGCATCCATTTCTAAAAATTCACAGAAAGGCCATTCTCTATTAATACAGGTAAGATGTGAATTTGCCATGGTTTGGAGTTACTGAAGCAGTCCAGCTTTTTTTTGTGTTTCTACAACAGGACTCATTATATTTGTTTGCAATCTGTCATATAGCAATGGGAAAATTGAAAAGTAAGAAATCACTTCCTTCATTTATTTAATCAAAGTGAATCCAGATTTCAATTTTTCCTTGTTTCAACTTAAAAATAGTGTTTCTTGAATCCAATATCCTTTTTATTTCTACATGTGGCTGCCAATCCAAGCAATAAGGACAAAGCTTTTAGGGCTGAGTCTTTGTTTACTGAAAGTATGTAAGGCCTCATTTTTAGCATATGATGAGGATTTGCAGCTTTCATTAGAGCATTTAGACACTTCAGTAGTTAAGGAGAAAGCATCAGAAGTTAAAATTACAAAAATAGTTACATAGGATGACTTAATAGTCCTGAAGATGTGCCTATACATAATTTACTTGGTTGCTTGGATACATTCAGGTGAAGCTGCTATAAAAGTAGCTGTAAAAACAAGTCACAAAGAAATTAATTCCCGGAAACAAATTAAATTTCCCAGATTTCTATAATCATTAATAATTGAGTTTCTTAATTATTTCAGATTTGTTGTTATTAACACATTGATATCACCAACAATGTAATACATTTGGAAAACACAGTTTTCAGAAAAAATTAATTACCAATTAATTTTAAATTAAAAAACCCCTTCTTTTAATCTCAGAGTTAATATAATGCAAATAGTCTCTGAGTATCTGAAGTAAAAGCTGTTTCAAAACACTTGCCAAGGTCTTTGATATGAATCAGGTTAATGCCAATAACATCAAAACCCCTCAACCATTTGCAAAAGCTGGTATTTGGTCCTTTATTACCCTTCCCTGGCAATACTGGGTCATACAGAAAAAAGTTCAAAGTAAGAAGTTTTCCTTTTTGAGCATTATTTTTCAGGATTCCATTACTCCTCCATGCAAATACTCTTAAAAGATTGCATATGTCTCCCTGAACTAAAGTGAGCCAAGCCTTTACGCTCACTTTGGAACAGGTGTACCCTATGCATTTTACTGCGGGAGTTAGTTGAGTGTAACACAGGAAATGTCCTCCACCAAGGTGAAACATCTCAGTCTTACAAATCTTCCAGGTTTTTTGCATGCCTAATTAGCCACTGTCTTTTCTCCCTCAGAACCATGTTTCTCCACTGAGCATATACAATTTCTGTAAATGCTCACATCATCAGTGTTACTGATCAGATGTTTGTTTCTCTGCGAATTTGATGCTGCATTTCTACTGGAGTTTTAAACTTGTTTTGCTCTTCCATTTTCTGTAAATGCTGATAAAACAATAATCAAAGTCATAAATTAGACCTTTTTGACAATGCCAAAGAGCCACAGAGTAGGCCAAAGGCCAGTACCTTCACTCAGAATAATATGAATATTTATGATGTTTTCTGTTAGTGTTTTTGCATTGATAGAAAACACAGTTGTTCCTTCCACCAGTCAATGCTTATTTTTAAATGCTTTAAGAGTGTTAGACCTTATGTGATTGAGCCTTGCAGTTCTCATTAACTTTAGCAGGAGAAAAGAATTCTCACTTGGCAAAAAAGCAACTTGTAGAACATCTGTTTCTAGAAAATTATGTGAAGTGTGCCAAGTACTATACAGCCTTGCAAATAGAATTCATACCAAATGCTCTCCAAGGCCTTGTCTATACAAGAAACAGCTTGTCAGTATACTTCAATCAATACAGATATACAAACTAGACTGTCTTGTACAGAAGGCACTTACCTGTGAAAAGAATATCCTGTCAATAGAATTTACAAAATCTCACTGTCTAAGCAAACATGAGTCTGTCTGGGGGTTTATTTTCTTCCTTTTTTCTTTTCTGAGAGCAGAAGCTGCATTTACTCTAGGACTTTCTCTGTTTAAAATAATAATATAAAAACATTATGTGTTACACTTTCAAGTACTATTCCAGAGAACCTTTTTAGTGTAGGTTAGTTCTATGATCTTGTCTGTCATTCTGGTAAAAGTGATGACAAAAGTATCTCTTACAGAAATGTTTGCTGGAGACAAAAGATAAATTAACTTTAATATTAAAGCTTTGAACATGGCTTGCTGTGAATATATTCTATAAACATGGAAAGTGAGAAAGACTGCACCAAACAGCTGATGAGCTGTACTCCAGGGAGAAGGCCTGGGTCAGCAGTGAACATATTTGGCAGAAATAAGCCAAAGGCAGCAGCAGCTGCCAAAGTGAAGACTGCAGGGATGGTAGTGAAGGAAATGAAACTGGCCACTCCAAATTCTTTCAAATACCTGACCATGCAAAGAGACCTATCCTTCACCCACCTGAGGACCTGAACTTTCAAGTGTTGTCTTCTTACCCCTAGTTGTGGGGAAAATTGATAGTTGCTAGGAAGAGCTACCAAAGCAGTCAAACAATTTCTTACAGCTCTGTATACACCCTTTTTGTTCCACACAGATTGTCTCTTTGCTTCAGTTTCCATCCTTCCTGCCTCACTTGGACCTCATTCCTGACATTCCCCTTTGTCCTCAGCACTCTTCCTTTCACCTCCCTTTCCATTCAGTGTCTTCTTTCCTTTTCTTTACATATGCTTTATTTCTTCTTAACTACTTTCATCACTATTTTCTGGATGGAAAAAAAAACAACCCTAACTGACAAAGAATGCAACTATGAGACTAGCTTCCTCCTTACTGCCACTCTCAAGTTCACTTGATTTGCTTGGTCCATCCCTGCCTCTGCAGGATATCTCCCTTGTTGATGTAGATTGAAAGATCTTTGTGGGAATTATCACCTTCTATTCTGTTTGCTCAGTGCTCAGGAAAACAGACTTTATTTCACTCAGCCTCTGGACCACATTAATCTTTGATATGGGTAGAAATTTAAAAGTCTACAGCTCTCCTAAAAGCAATAAAAAGATACATACCCTGATGTAGAAAATGGGTACCTACACACTGCACCGTAGAAAGTTGGATGTGTATTACATAGGGATACAATCCTGTTGTCAGACACATGCACAAAATTCTCTCCACTGAGTTACAAATGCATCATTAATAGATGACTCTCTCTAATAATTTGCTACACCTAGTAAATACTACACGTATATACATAAATACATATACATATGTGCCTATGCCAAGTTTGGCAGTTTTGCTCCACCACAAAAGTGTGCGTGAGACTGAGCAGGTGCTGATTTCATAAGTCATGGTTTGGCATATATGAATCAGACACCGGTGAACAACAATACCAGCTAGTGATGCTTAATAAAGCTCACTTTAGCCCTACTCCCTTTAGACTGCTCCCTCCTGTTTTCTGATGCAATTACTTTTCAGTCTTTTTGGATATGGTAATGTTCTGCTTTGGGCTTTCTGGCAGTGGCTGAGTGGCAGGTATGAAGCTGCTTTCACAAGAAGCCACTGAGTTTTGCACCTTGAGGAGACAGCCAGCTTGTGGCTAAAGTGGCAGCAGTGAGAAACTGGTGCATGGAAGGTGATTTGGCAGGGAATGAACCAGGCTTATGACTTTTGTTCTTTTTAAGAAATTACAGAGACAACTCAAACTTCCTCTAGTGCTTGTGATATGCTTGAATTACTTTCATGGATGTTAAGGTTTTCTTTCATGTTTTTGTATTTTGCTTCATGTTCACTGAGGAATGGGGATTGGAAATTCTCAGGACTAATTACAGAACTATGAATATTGAACATGTACAAAAGAACTTCTTTGCAAAAACTAAGCAACAATAGGCTGAATAAAAAAAACCCCATCTATCTGTCTTGGTATCTGAGATGCCATAAAATCTCTGTGTCTTCAAGGCTTTTTCTATATGCAAAAGGTGTCTTAGTATACCTAAAGTGGCAAAATGGCACAATAGTCCCTAACGTGTGTGTGTGTGTGTGTGTGTGTGTGTATACATATAAACCCACCTTAGTCAATACTTAATTATCTGATACAAGAACTGCAAGAAGACAAGCCTTTGTCTACTTCTTGCATGTCTTTCAGGGTAAATAAGGCTAGGTAGGCCTTGTCTGTACATCAATCAGAAGTAAAGAAACACAGTTTTTAATATTTTTATTCACTGTTGCTATGGGAGGGAAGATCTGTATTCTGTCCCACTCCTGTCTCCACCAGCAGACAAGGAGTATGAACAGAGTAATCTATGATTAATCTTCAACCAGTTCTAAACCTGTTGTAAACATCCCGCAAATGAAAGGCTGTTTTGTGTGCTTTGTACATGCATACATGCTGGACCTAGTCAAGCAAGGTACCCTTGAAAAGCCTTGACTTCTGAGAATCAAGCAAGGCAGAGAACAACTAGCACCATGCAGGACTGGGGTCTGTGTGTATGCACACACCAGTTTCAAATACAACCTTGAAGGTGTTCAGACCTTCAAATAGCTACAAATCAGTATAAATGGTAACTTCAGAATACATGTCATCTCCACGTGGATGGCCTGGATCCAGAGATGACATCTCCACTGCTAGTCATACCTGATGGTTAGTCCTATCCACAGTGTTGGCAGTGGAAGCATGGTCACGAGTGTTTTGTCGGACTCGGGTGGAGTTTTGCTGCTCAATGGTTGAGGAAGTGGGGATACAGAACTCTCTGAAACATCTTTTGAAATTCTCATCTAGAAATGCATAAAGGACGGGATTAAGGCAGCTATTTGTATACCCTAGAGCAATACAGAAGTGCCAGGAGACAGTCTGGAAAGTAGTTTCTGGGATGTTGACCAGGGCTTTAATGATGACATAAATGTGGATGGGAGTCCAGCAGACAATAAACACTGCCACCACTACAAGAACCATCCTTGTGATTCTCCGCAGGTTCCTATCCTTCTCTTTGGAGCCGGATAACATGCGAACACTCTTCAGACGTAAAATCATCAGCCCATAACACACGGTAATGATCAGGACTGGCATGATGAAGGCAAAGATAAACACACAGATTTTCAGGAGGTTTTCCCAGTACCATGCAGGGTGGGAGAATGCAAGTGTGCAGTCAACCGAGCCTGGGGAAAATGGAAAACATCAGAGAAGAACAAGTGGGTCAGTTTTTCATTTGCTTTCTTGAAAGTTCTTTTTTTAATTAAATATCACAGGCAAATATATGAAGATTTACTAAGTAAACACATAAAATGAAGCA
The DNA here is from genome assembly GCA_013396695.1 of Sakesphorus luctuosus. Lineage (NCBI taxonomy): Eukaryota > Metazoa > Chordata > Aves > Passeriformes > Thamnophilidae > Sakesphorus > Sakesphorus luctuosus. The sequence continues at coordinate 1,610,666 of VWZD01006857.1, forward strand.
ATCTGTGAACTGTCATTTGGACAAACATTGATATGACAGAGTGCTGCAAAACATGTATGAAGTATGAGCTAGGAAAAAACTCAAATGAACACAGTCTCTTTTGCATCTTATTGCTTGGTATTGAGACAATATTGGAAAAGAGAAAGAGCTGAATTGTCATAAGTGCTTAAACTTGGACTAATTTTCACTTTCAAAGCCTGGTGAAAAGATGGTTTAGCCACCATATATGCTGAGAGTTTGGAAATTTCAGGGCAATGGGGAAGAAAGTGATATGTCACTTGGTAACTATGCACCATGGAAGGTTTGGATTCATGTTGACATGGTATCACTGTCCCTTCATTGAAGGTCTTTGAACACCAGTGATCCAGAATGTGCTATCTGTTATGCATCATGTCCTGCCAGACTAAGTGCAACATATCTGTGACTGCCAGACTCAGTGGTATTATCCTGGATAAAGTGCAGGCTCCTGTGCTGCAGAACAGTGTGTAATTGCCCCACAGTGGAAGGCAAGCACAGATGGTTTTCCAAACACTATGGTAACCATGTGGTATAGAAAGACTTGCATGCACTCACAGAATTAGCTAGAACTGTGTCTTGTAAAAGACAGATCACATGTAGTGCTTGTCCAACCAACTATAGCGAGATGCAAAATTGTTGAAGGGGCCCATTTGTACAGATACCTACCTCATAGGGATTGGAGGGCAGAAGCTAATTCAATGTCTCTACACTAAAGTGAAACAACGCAGAAAGGGCTTTAAATGTTGAAAAACTCAATTTAGGAATGAAGGCCAGACTTACCATGCCTGTATTTAGTAGTTGCCATGAACATAACCGGCAGGCCAATGGCAGAAGAAAGAATCCAGTTGCAGACATTGACGATTTTGGCATTTCTGGGGGTACGGAAATCAAGGGCTTTAACTGGGTGGCAAACAGCTACATAGCGATCCACACTCATGGTGCAGAGTGTAAAGATACTGGTGAACATATTGTAGTAGTCTATGGATATGACTATCTTACAGAGGATGGTACCAAATGGCCATGTTCCCATCAAGTAATTCACACTCTGGAATGGCAGAGTACTTGTTGCTAGAGCATCTGCCAATGCAAGATTGAAAATATAGATGTTGGTGGCAGTCTTCATTTTTGTATACCTAGAAAAAAAATCAGCAAAGCATGAATGACCACACCTGACAATGGTAAATAGAATTGAGTCCAGTGCATCATCTATAAAAAACTTCTGTAAAATAATGTGCTGGATGCTGTCAAAAATCGTATTTGTTGATTTTAACCAAATGACCTTGCTATGGTTTACCTACATAATGTCAGCAGTTCAGTGAGACATTAGCTAAAGGATCTATGAAAGAAAAGATTAATTTAACTTGTACATAAGGAAAGGATACACATAAAAGAAACACTATTATAGATGCTAAAGAATTGAGAAGCTGAAAAAAATTGTATTTTTACATATCACACACTGAACTACATGGATACATTTTCTGTACCTGCTGATGTCATGCCAAATATTGTAACCATGGGTCTGTAGAGAAAGAGAATTCATCTGTGGGTTGTGGAGTAGTAATGATGTAATTCCTTAAGAAATAAGTACCTAAGAGATTACTATAATCATCAAATCCACCATGTCTAAAAAATCAGACTTTTAGACTTCCTAATTTGTTTGAAGCTACAGAATTCTAAAATAATTTGTAATGACGGATACTTCATTACCTTACTAATCTCAATGCCCAATATAAGTTAGACAGATGTTCCTTCAAGCAAACAAGAAAACAGAGGTTATTAACCATATGAATGTATCATAGAACCACCACACTGGGTAGATGCTGCAGCCCTGCTGTTTGAGGTAGTAATGCTTACTGTGCTCCACAGTGACTATTTTGGCAGGAGGCTCCTCAACCTTCATTGCACCCTCTTCTCCCTGAATTTTAACACCCAAACCCCACTTCCTGAATTTTGAATACATCACTTCAATCACAGCCGAGACAGAAGAGTCTTTGTATTTGCATTACTAAAGCCCAGATTCCACCTTAGTTTCATCAAATTTTTGAAGACCCCCTTTCACTGTTGCAAGGCCATTGCGCCAGTTGAGAAGCACTTTAGACCCCCTTTTTATGCGGATGATATAGATCTGCACTGATACATTTAAGTAATGCTCCTGGCCTTGCAGCCCTGCTTGCTGTCAAGGTTGCTGGGCACTGTGGCTGCCTGGCTTCCGTGGGGTCAAAAGGCTTGCTCTTTTGACACTTTTGATAAAACTTCCTTCTGTTTCTGCAAAACTAACAAGCACGGGTTTTGATCAAACATTTGAAAATTCATAGAGTGATTTGCAAGAGAACAGCCCATTTGAAAAGATCTGTTGGGGAACCTGCTAGGGAACACATAGTTTAAAATGTTTTTTACCTCTCTGAGTTAGATCTCTTCTGAACATGAGTCATTTGCAAAAAATACCCCAATTGATGGGGTGTAGAAAACACACATTTGGAATTTTTTTGGGGTAGGGTCTGCAGGAATGTAGACTTCATGCTGAATGGACCTATATAGCTCTTGTGATGAACATCTGAAAGCATTGATACTGGATTTGGTCTCTCATTTTCTAGCACGGTGTACAGGGAGCCACTACTAGCAACTCTAATTTCAATTTAGGGCAGTTTTTAAAAACATATTTTCAAGTAGATCCAAGCTGTTTCTTGCCTGCTGTCTTGAGAAAGTATGATCTTAGGATGATACTTCCAAGTTTTAAATAAAACCTGTATTTTGAAAGTGTCCTAAAATTTTTCTTACTCCATTTATCTAACAAGATTGTGACACTAACACAGAAGGAGGTAGTTGCAAGCATCAGCCACTCTGTCCTGGAAATCGGAAAAAAAATTACAGGAAAATGCGCAGGATTGCAGTGTGAGAGAGGTACACAATAAGCTGCAGCTCTAAAAACTCTTTGGAGGGAGGAGAAAATATTTCCTGGGCAATTTATTGGAGAATCTTGCAGAGGAGGAGGAAAACAGCAGTAGTTTTATATTGCTTTTACTATTACTCAGAATGTAAAGGTTGTGCTAAGCCCTGTGGTTTATCAAAATGAATTCCCTTTCCATAGGTCTGACAACATATTCAGAAGTAGCTAAAGGTGTGTCCAGGGAGCTAACCTGGAGGTTTGATTGTGTTCTGAGCAGATATATCCAGCTTGCTTCTGCCTGATCTGCTCAGGCAGGAACAGCAGCAGAGGGGCAGTGGCTTTCAGCTCTGCAAAAACAGGGAAAGGCAATGAGCATTCTGTGCCCACACCCAGGCTGCTGATCCCTGCTCAGATGTTCTTAGATAATTGCCTTATCTTTGTGGCTGGAGAATAAGGCTCATCTGGGAACACTGCTCAGTGCTGCTGCCATCACACATGATCCTGGCACAGTTTTGTCTGGAGAGAGCATCATCAGGTGATAATGACTGTTGAGAGATTTGTTGCAGAAAGCGAATTTCTGAGCAATCCAAACTGCTCTGACCATGAGAATTCAACTGCTCTGGCCATGAGAATTGTGCTGATATCCCAGCAAAAGAGGGTCCTGCTGATATGGCAAACAAGCAAGGTCACACACCTGCTATTCGTCTGTTAGGCCTTGGTTACTCCCTAACAAGTACAGTCTGGGGAGTACTCCCAGGCCTGGCTCTACTCCGGACACAAACCTCAAAACATCAAAATGAGATAATGTAAACACTGGACTTGTGAGATATTAAGCTTGTAACCAATTAGAAGTTCTAACGTGTGAGAGTAAGACCTCTTTAGCCAATAAGATGTATCTGTAACCCTATATAACCTGTGTGCTGTGTAGAATAAAATGTCTTCACTTAAATCCTACGGGTTGTGATGTGAAGTCCTTTGTCTCCACAAAACTTTGTTTACTTTAAATGACTATGGTTTTTTTATCCATAATTAAAGCCATTCTTATGACTTAAACAGAATGATTGACACAGCAAAAAAATAAATACATCAACAAACACGTAAGTGACTCTCACGTTAGCATGCCAGAGGATGGACAGAAAAAAGGTCTGAATAAATGGAATAATATTTCTTCACTGGGAATGGGCCTTATCCCACTTAAATACTACATATTTTTCAGTTTTGCTGTATTTTCATTCAGAATTTAACTTTAAAAGTTCTTGGACTTACTTTGTTTAATGGCCTCTATAGACTTAATGAAGGGTTTTGCTTGATGTACTCCGTAATCTTTGTACTTCTAATCATGCTGTTCTTACAATGAACAGAAGCAGAGCTTTTGTGGTGACAGAAAGTATTTACCTCCACAATTGCCTAATCAACAAAAGCTTACTGAAACTTACAATATTCTTTTCAGCGAATTCTATAGGATTTGGGCGTTTCTCTTTACTGAATATTTCAAGAGTTTGAAAGGGGCTTATTTCTGCAAGGTACACTTTGTAAAACATCTATTTTCCCAAATAAGTAGATTATCAGTGTCCCCAGGATTACTTTTGGTATGAACAAACAAATACTGAAGCAATTGATTAAATCTAATTTTAACAGCATGAAAAATAACAGTTCATCAAAATGGTCTTGATCTTGCCAGTTATTATATCTTTTGCTAAAGTATCAGTCTACCTATTTAAACAAGCAGCAAAAATATTTCCATTATCCAGATATAGATGTATATGTGACAAGATTTCTATACTTCAGAGGGATTTCAAAATACCAAAAGTATTGAGTCTATAAATGCAATATTTTAACAGATACTGCTTTCAGACTTCCATTCAAAGCCACTAGAAAATCTAAAAATTAACAGGTGTATTAAAAAGCATCTTAAATGCAAAGCCAGGAAAATCTGGATACTGGTATTTAGATTACACTGAAATGTCGGCATCTAAAAGACTAAGTATTTAAATTGTGCGTTACAATGAGCAAGGTTGCAAGTGAAGACAGGAGCTGGCTTTGGGTGACATTACTTTTATTTTACAACTCTGTAATGAAAAGAGTAATAGAGTGTGATGATTCAAATTTTTAGCATAATTTAGCACAATATCGGTCTTGATACATATCCAAATTAATTATGCCCATTATAATACTTATACCCACTAGTATGTTCTTTCTAACTCCTCATTGCAGGTTCTGTATCATAAACTATCTAAATTTATGAAATGTTGTTTTGTTGGCAATAGTAGATGATAGATCGGATTTACTAAAGTAAGAATACATATTATCTCTGTCTAGTTTTTTAGAGAAAACTCAGCCTCGCCTTTATCTGCAGTCCAACAAAGCTTTAAAATACACTTCAAGCTTGAAGATCTAAGCTGCAGAGGTCTACTGAACTGGGATGTGCTTGGAAATGGAAAGTCTTGAAATGGACTCTTCAACTATCTGCCCATAGGCCACTTATACTTCACAAACCAAATAAAAGGTTCACTGAACTAACCTTAAAGAGACCCCCTTCTCCACTGCACAAGGTGTAACAGCACCTTGAACAGCAGCCACAAGCACCTTCCCTTTCACCTGTCAGTCATGCAACAAGGGAGATGTGAGCACGCTTGTGACTCTGCAGGATACATGTCACAGCTCTGTTTCTGGCCTGTCCACTCCAACAGTTTAGTCTCCACCTTACCACCTCCAAAAATTTTCTGAAGAGTCACTTCTTTTAGGTTTCTGTGACTCAAGAGTAAAGAATAAAGAAAATGAAGGCCATGTATTTTCTTAAAATTTAATGATATTTTTAGCTTGCATCCCACTTTATCTAAGCCTAATAGATAGAATTTGTATCCTACTATCAGAGTCATGTCCTGCTCCTTGGTCAAGAGGTTAATATCCATGTGGAGTTGAGATATATGATCCTCCAGACCCTTTGGTCCTTCTGGACCAGATCAGACTTACAGCAACCTTGTACCATGGGGCTGGTGCAAAGAAGCTAGAGAGGGGGTCTGCTTTTAGCTCAATGAATACAGTAATACATACCATTTCAAATTAATTTGAAAAATTTCCTAGCTGAGTAACATCAATGAGGAGAAAAGCAAAACCAGTATTTTCATTTAGGAAATGGGCTGGTCAATGATAGACTGGTAATTACTTTCAGCAACACAAAGGCATGCAAGGCTTTGAGTACAGAATGCTAATTTTGAGGCAAAGACTATTACGAGATCTGTGTTTAAGTTCAGCACAAAACATATGAAAAACTGGCTTAATCACAGGAGGTTCACTGCAGAAAGTAGTCTTTCTTGAAAATGGTTTGGCCACTGAAAGAAACAACAGCCAGCAGTTGAGTCTTGTATACAACTAGACATAACTCCTGTTGATGCTGGAGGAGATTAGGCTAGTGTTTCAAATTCATGTTCTTCTTGCATAAATGTCTTGTTAAACAAATGAAGAATTATTATGTGCATACATTGGGTTAGTTGAGGTCGCTTTGGGTGGGAAGATTAAAACTTGTGAAGTGTGTATAGTTGAACCAATTTGAATGATTTTTCCCCCATGGCTGTTGTGGTGCATCTTGTATAGGAAACTCAAAAACAGTACAAAAGAGGGATTTTTTTGGTGTGTTTTCCTGAGATATCTGGTACTTTCAATTTTTGTTGAGCTTTGTACAAGCTTTGAAAAAGTTCATGTTATACTCAGGATGGTCCAGAAAAACCCTCGAAAATTTACAGTCTGCCAATCCAACTAGTATATTTGACACTGAAAGTAAGTCTCTCAGATAGGACATATTCTGGAAAGTATCTTTTAGCTAAAGGGTCTCAAATGATGAACTTGACAGATGGCCATCCTATCTTGTTGTCCTTTTTCTTTCTTCACATGGTAATGTGTGTCTATAAAGATATATACTGTATCTCAGCCATAGTTATGATATGTACCATGGTAGACTGTAACCTCTGAAAGTTTTAAAGTCATATATGTTCTGAAAATGTCTAACCTTCCTGTCTGGGAGCACGTGATTTAATCAGCTTGAAAACTTAGTCTTTGATTTTTCTGCTCATGGGGACTTCAGAATGCTTATGCCTTAAGCCATTAAATTCCAGTTCTGAGTACAAGCACCATAAATTTGTGCACAACCCTTACAGGTTATTAGGCAGTAAGGCACCCAGATTGGAGATGCCATCCTGTGGTTAACAACCCACTCACCCTTTTGATTTATATTCTTCTGAATAGATCATATACAAGGCCGTAATTTAAAAATAATTAGACCTGAATGAAACCAAATGAACAAAAAATTGGAAAAACTCTCTGGAACATAAGAACAGAAGGTGTTCATGCTTGGTTGCAACGAAATTGTGCAATTTGCATCACACTCATTTACTTCCTCCACTGATCCCAAGTCTGGGGGTAAAAGCTGAAATGGGGAAGTGATGAAGCTTTCACTGCCTTTAAGAAAGACAGATGCAGTGCTTCCTCCCTTCTTCTGTTAAAGTCTTACATCCATCTAGCAGTGTCAGCGCTACCTGGTCACTGCTGTGACCTCTGATAATTAGAGATGAAAGACATACGGATACGAGGCATCGCTTCAGGTGTCAAGGCATGATGCAGTAGATCTAAAATCAAAGGGCTTAGTTATTTGACATACTTGGTCATATTTCACATACATTATGCTGGAGCAGCCTTCCCCTCCCCTCTTTACTCACTGGCAAGGGGATGCCCATTTTGTGAAGGAGTGCATGTTTGTCATGAATGTGGATCTGAACACAGGGCAACTACCTCTTTTCTCCCTAATAATTTGTTTTCTTGCTGCCAAATTCCTTGTCACTTCATTCTCTTCCATAACACAAATTAAATTCAGCCAGAATATCACCAACGCCACCTCAGGTTATCTTGCTAGCATCTTTGACCTCCCATCTTGTCCTTTCCTCCCACTGGGACAGCACCAGGGTGTGTGCGGATCAAGCAGTATTTGCTTACAGGATGCAGAAGTAAGCAGAGAACATTGCTTCTTGGGGAGCAGCACCAGCTCAGGGCCGTTTCTCCTCTATTCAATCTATCAGCAACTTCTCTAAGACCTCAGCTTTGGGTAGCCTCAGCTTTAGGTAGAGTTAGACTCCAGTGCCAGTCTTCCTGTGAATGATGTGGCACCAAGAGAGTTGTGAGGGAACCTGAGTCTTCCTGTTTTCCTGTGTTGGGCGTGTTGGGCTTTGGACTAAAAGTGGCTTGATGCCGTCTTTTTGTCTTCCTCCCTTCTCTCCCTGCTCTGCCCCCCCCCNGCTACTTAGTTTGAGCCAGTGAGTTTAGTCCCGACCCAGAGAAAACAAGATTTTCTTTTGGGAAAAACAGCTATTTCCAGGAGGAAGGCTGGTCTTTTGCCCTGATGTGTGACTGAAAGGATTAACAAGCAAGGAGATTACTTCAGACAGAACACACAATCTCCACAGTAGTCATAACAGGGAATTATTATTTCTCTCTTATTGTTTTCATGCCTTCTTAAGTTGCATTTATGTGCAAAATATCCTGGCAGAAATCCATACAAAATAAAGCTGATGTGATGCATTTTTTCTTTTTCCCAAAATGGGGAGGAGAAACAATCAAGAACAGGTTTTTATAGATATATCACTTGCCAAGCAAATATTTAAGATGTTGCAGTGTCTTATAATTCCTATTACCCTAATTTCCTTTCGTTTTCCCAGACATCATAAAAAGCTACTTAATGATAAAAACCAAATGACAGTAATATGTACGCTCCAGTGCCCAAACAGTCATCTGCTGGTACACTTATTTCCCTTCCAGCCTAGTTAAATGGGGGGAAAATGACTTTCAGAACTTAATCTGGCCTGTTTGTTAAACCACTTTTATCCGAGTCTGTTTGCCTGGTGCTGAGGCATATATGGGGCTCCAATAAAGGTCGCTGCTTTCATGGTTATTATGTAACACATCTCTCTGAAATAAATCAATGGTGCTAAAAAGGTGCTTCAATATATTGTCATTATTCAGCAGCAGGTGCTTATTGCTGAAGTTTTTGCTTTGCTAGGAAGACATGTAAAGGAAAACTGTCAGTATCTCCAGTTTAACTTTCTCCCCCCCTATGCTTTCAAGGAAGTGTGATTGAGAGTAAAACCACTGACCACATCGATGATAACTGTGGTGACATCTTCCCAGAGGGGAAAAGAGCTGTTTCGTCTGGTTTCCAGGTGCTGGTACCCTCCTCCTGATTTGTAGACCCATCACCTGAGAAAAGGTCTGTACATGAAACATCTCCTACTCTGCAGGGAAGCCTTTGAAGACAGTTTTACTGCTAGCAAATTTGAGATCCTCGAAGGAGTGACAGGGAACAGCAGTGTAACCCCNCACACATTGTACAGACCAAAGTAATCCTAAGTATACAATGTATGGTCTCTTGCATAAGAGAAATTGGTATCTTCTAGTGAAGCAGTTGAGCTGGAAAGGAGTTACAGAAGTGAGACAAAGGGACTAGGGAGAGAATAAATGCAGAGGAAGGCCTCCCTGTGAATGGGAAAAAGGGAAAAGAATGCAATGGTGAAGGCTGATCTGAGGACCAAGATCTTACAGCTGATAATTGAACACTTCTCAGTAAACGTAGAAAAAATCCATTTAATGTCTTTCACAGTTATTTGACTAGCTATGGCATGTCATCTCTACCTTTTTCATCATGTAAATTCAAAAGGAAATACAAATAAAATTTAGAAGTGTTTAACATTAAACAGATGAATGAGAATGCTTCTTATCACAGCTGAACTAAGCTGAGGAACTCTTTGCTAGTGAACACCATTAAAAGCCCAACAGGGAGCAGTGGGCTTTGAAAAATAATTACGATACTCCCCTCTTCAATACCATAAACCTAAACTTCATGGTATAAACCAAAAAAGGCACAGATGGTTATAAAAAAGAACTTCATTTGAGATCAGCCTAACCATAGCAATTCAGAAAATAGTTGCTTTTGGATTTTTTAAAAATTACAGTTACAATAACTGGATTTGTATTTTGAAGAGAATAATCAAGTATTGAAAATTTGTTTTTACTTGGAATCATCATGAAAATAAATATCTTTTTAAAGTATCTGTTAATGAAGATCTCTACAATATCCATCTTAGAACACCTAAGCTTAAAAATAACCAACTTAGAATCTTTAAAAATGCTTCAAAGGTTTGTTTCAAAGCTGCTTTGTTTAGAAGTGGTAATCTTTCTAACCTTTTATTTCCAACCTTAGTTTTGATTCCAATTTTTTGGACTGCTGTATGTTAGAAATATCCACAAAAAGCTACTGAATAAATGCTGATGTAAACTGCAGCTCAGAAAGTCTCTCTGCAATCTAACAGACTGTTAAGAAGACACTCACAGTGTTGCCCCTATTTCTTCCACTCTTTGACTAAACACCAGCTGCTGACTATGGAAAAGATGATAGAAAGCTAAATGATGATTCTGAGACACTTGGGCTTGAATCATGTTCTGTTTGCAATTTTTGAAAACATGCCATGTTTTGATCAAGAAAAGTTATAAAAGCTTATCAACAGCGTTCAGCAAAAGCTGTGCTTCATGTAAAATAAAATGAAATAAAGCAGTATTTTGGGATTATGTTTGCTAACTAGCTTGTTAGTCACTAACTTGCTAAAAATTATGTAATATAAACAATATGTGCTTACAATATTTTCTAATGATACTCCAGGAAAAGCACAGTGGGATCAAACAGCTTTTTCAAGAGAAATTGAGTCATAAGGGTTGTTGCCCAGTGGTAGCCGCTTGCAGAGCCAGGTCTTCCTATCTGGGCCCAGCGTGCTGTTCTGCTGCAAGAGCTCACTGGGACCAGGCCTGGAGATGAACGTGTGGCTGCAAAGCTCTCACTCATCCCTCAGGCACCTCTGCTCCCTCCAGTGAGATGGGGGTTATTAGGTTTCAGCCTAATGAATTTTTGGTCAAATTTTCAGTGTGCCTGTAACAATGTAATTAAAAGAAAAGAAATAAAGACATACAAGGATACAGATTCCGTTTTATCTGTGTTCTTACCATGATCTTGGTGGAGTGAGGGGAGCTGTTTGCTAGTCAAACATTTACCCACTAGCAATGGTTGATAAACTCTGTCACAAACAGTGTGCAAACAGGGACACCTGCCTTTCTGTAAGGAAGGATGCTGAGGGTCACTCCCTTGCTATGCTGCTGATTGGATTCATCTTCTGTGTTGTTTCTGCCCAATGACTCCTTTAGTTCTGTCCCCATACCTTCTCCGGCAGGTGCTGTGAGCTGTGTAAGTTCATAGCTGACATGACTGGATAAGGCTGCTTTGGCTTTAGTGAATAGCTCTAAGCACTGAGGTGAAACCTTTTCTATAAAGTCAGTGGAACAGGTAGGAAACTCACTCGCACAAGCAATGCCATTGAAATGCAGAGAAGTTAATGCATCTGTGGACAGGAAAAAAAAGAAGCGATTTGATGCATTTATTGGTTTCTAAGTTCCCTGACCTGTGCTGCTACATATAAAAGATGCCATAGGTCTTATATACTGCATCTATAATGCTATGTAACCTTGTAAAGACGAACTCCTATTTTTTAGAATAACTTGCTTTGCTTAAGCCACTTTCAAGTTTGTGATCATTTTCAGGGTTTTTTTTTTCTCTAAACAGAGTCTCCACTTCTGTGCATGTATGAAAATATTTATTCCTCTGACGATATAAATTCTTTCTATAATTGAAATTTCAATCCAAATTCTGTTCTACTTAGTAAAATAATTTTTCTGAAGTGTAAGCTGAGCTGAAGTAACCAGAGCTTTCAGTGCTGCACAGTCTTTCCAGTATAAATGAGGCTTCAGTCACCACTCTTTTTTTTTTTAAACAACATTAAGAGGCTGTTTTGAGAAACATAGATTTCTCTTAATTTCGGAGAGGACTGCTTTCTCTATTTTTTTGTTTTGTTTTGTGTTTGTTTTTGTTTGTTTGTTTGTTTTTTTAAAGCAGTGTAATCATTTACTCTAATGAAACGAGGTATTTCCTTCCCCTGCAAAGGATCACAGAGAACCTGAGACCCCTTTGTATATGATATGTGACAAAATTAATAGCAAAGCAAATAAGGAATCACTCTGAATTTGAGTGGCTTCAGTGGCTGTTGGTGGAATTACAGTCCTCTCAGGGCATTTGGCATCATGGAGGACTGGAACTTCTGTGAGCTATTCCTCTCTTCCAGACCTGCAATGCTCAAGATTGTCGTCTAGGATCTATTACAGCTTTCTAGCATATTGCCTTAATCACAGGGCATATTCTTCTCTCCACCCTAATTGTGTGATTAATATCCCACTGACTTGATGAGAAAGCTGGAAAAGCCTATAGATTACTGTGCAAATTAATGCAATGCCATATGGTACTAATTGTACACTGTCTTGTTGTATTCTGCAGCAGCTAGAAGTGGCATTTGCTGTTGATATATCCACAACAACATTGTATCCATATTAGTAATTTGCACTCACACAAAGCACATAGGGAAAACAGATAATAAAAATTATCTACAGATTTTTTCAGATTTCAGGAAATTCATTGCTGGCAGTAAAACCTACTAAACTATTACTGCTATTACTCAAAGGCATTTTTGGTCCTTGACAAAGGAAACAGCTCAGTGTTAGTAACATGAGGCTTGGCCTCATACACTACATATAAAACATGCAAATATTAATTCAAGGACGAAAGCATTCAGCTGAACAGGAACCATCTGGGAGAATGATGAAGGTGGATGAGAACGCATTACTTATACAGTAATGTGTATAAATTGGAAATCCATGGACCTGCTTTGCATGAAGAGCCTTATTTTCATATCAATAACCACAGTACATTTCTAACTCCTTCTTGGGCAAGTCTGCTTTCTGACCTCTGTTTGCCCCAGCAGGGATAAGAGGGTGGCATTTGTGGAGTGATAGTCATAGTACCCCATCAGGCCAGCACCTGCATAGCTTTGGCTCCAAATTCTTGGATCTGTTTTGTGCAAAAAAGTCTGAATAATAATAATGTTTATAAGAATAATATAATTATTTAAAAATATTTCTAAAGAAACCAAGCCTGAGATATTAGCATGTAGCACACTGAATATGAAGTCATTGTTGCTTTCACGGAAGCTGGACTCTTAAAGGTGAGTAGGACAGAGTTTCAAATATCCAAGCACCTACCTTCCAACTGCTAATGTTTTCAAGAAAACCAGGTATTAATATCACTTAAACATCATAATTTTCAGTAGTCTCAATTCTTCTCAAAGTTAATATGAAGTTCAATGTTTAGTTCTTCCTGAGGTGGGAAGACATGGTGGGAAAGGTAGGCATGGTGGGCAAGGCATTGTGGGCAGGCATGGTGGGAAAGGTAGATAAAGAAGGAGCGTTTTATATGATACCAAATTCAATCCAGTGAAATACTGGCCTCCTTTGGGTAGTTGGATGCAATGGTGCATGAATGTGAGCACATATGGTCACCATTTCATATATATATGTTATGATTGGAAACACTCATGTTGGTATAGCTTGCAAAAGGAAATAAATGTCTAAGTTCCCTATTGCTGTCCAGATATACTATACATACAGAGAAGCACAGAAAGGAAATATATTTTTATGTTGCTTAAACGACAGATACTATTCAACCATTAACATGTAAACTCTTTTTCATCCCAAACTGCTAAACAGCTGCGTGATATTAATTGGGAAGGAATTCTGTCATAGCAAAAGCTGTTTTTGCAAAGAAGATCTGGGCTCTGCTTTTGTCATGGAATTCCTATATGGTTTTGGACAAGCTATTTAATTTGTGTTTTCCTCTATAAAATGAAAATATATTTTTGCTTTCTCCCATCGCTTCTGGATTTTGTTTTCAAGTGCTCATCTCAGGGAAAGATGCTCTCTTTAGATAGAAATCTAAATACAAATGCCTCATTCGATTTGGCTTTGTGGTGCAAGTGTAATTCAATTAATTACTGTAAGAAATATGAACCTATTACAGGCTATGCCCAGTATAATAAATACATAATTCCAGGGGCAACCTGTGGCATATTTCTCTGCTGACAGCTGTCCTGGCTCTGTTACACTGTGCATCTGCTTTTTCTCCCAGAGGAATGCATTCAACACTGCTCCAATGATTGCAATCATGCCCCTGGTTTAGAAGCCTTTCTGCAGCTCTATCTTCACATGGATAGCCTGTATCTCAGACTAACCAAAACCGCAGGACAGAAGAGAACCTCCCCAGCTCTGCATGTGCAGCCTCTATAGTTAAAACTGCAAGGTTTCTGAAATGCTTATCTGAATCGCTGATGGATATTACTTGTGTTCCCATCAGGTCTACGAATGCACAGGCTTTGTAGTGACATTTCCAACCCATGACAAAGGAACGACCCTCCACTCTGCTGCAGCACTCAACCTTGGGCGCTACCCTTACCCCCGCTTTCTACAGCTGGCACTGCCAGCGCCGCACCCACGCACCACAAAGCCACCCAGTGCCGCTGGTCTAAAAGTGATGCCGAGAGACAACCCGTGTTCCTGCGGCCACGCCATCTAATGCCCGACGGCTGCGGCCCCGGCTCCTCGGGGAAGGTAGCGTTCATCGGGAGAAAGGGCGGTCTAGACCTGGGAAAAGTGGAAGTGCTGGGGCTGCCTCGACAGGAAGGGAGCGCGCCCCCGAGCCACCCCGATCTCCCTCGCTTAGAAGAGCCCGCTGCTCTTTCCAGCGCTCAGCGGATGCTTGGTTTGGAATCGGCGAGCAGGCAAGAAGGGAGAGCAGCTCAGTCAGCCCTGTCCTGTTGCTCCCCGCCACCCCGCTCCCGCGCTGTCGCTCCCGGGAGGTGGCAGTGTTCCCCTACGGAAGCCACCAGCCCCACTCCGCTAAGAGACCGGCAAAAGAACCCCTTTAATCTCCCCTTCACCCGTTTTCCACCGAATTACGGGCAATGGATTTATCACGCGCGATCTGATCTGTAAAAGCCCGGGAAGACTTGCGGACGAGAAAGTTCAGAAGTGCCGCAGCACAGCCGGAACGCCGGGATTACGCGATCATGGCATACGTACTTATACACGTGTATACGCACGGATGTGTATGTACACATATAAAGGTATATCCGTATGCATGAGGCAAAGGATCTCTATACATGGGCAGAGAGATGCACGGGCATCTCTAAACACGGCCACAGAGATGCGTTTAGCCGCGGTGCACATTTTTCTCGTGCATTTGGGGCATTTGGGAGAGGTGGCTGGAAAGCCGCGTGGATGCGTGGCGGCGGTGCCACCTTGTACCCGTATCGCTCACAGGCAGTGGCTATAGTCCCTGCAAATCCTCCCTCCTCAGCGGACAGGTGCAGGACTCAGGCCTCGTTGGCCGGAACAGCTCGCAGAAGTGGTGCAGCACGCAGGGTGCATAGGACATCCCAGACACACAGCGGTTTCTGACAGCCCGGCCGCCCCTCACGGCCCCACAAGTTTCTCTTCCCCGATCGCGCACTCTGGCTCTTTATCAAAGGCCTCCTTCCCTTCCCCGAGAGGGGCAGGTGGGCCTCTGCACGCCCCAGTGCGGCCCTTTACGCGCTGCCTTCCGGAGGGGGACCGCTGCATCCCCCGCCGGAACGCAATGTGGCTCCCTGCGGCGGGGTCCCGGCCCGACGGCAGCGGCCGCGGGCTGCAGGGCGGGGCAGGGCTACACTCACCTGATGATGACATACATGACCAAGAAGTTGCCGAAGAGCCCCACGACGCAGACCACGGAGTAGAGGGCCATGATGGCGATGGCCGTGAACACGGAGGGGCCGCCGCCCGCGGGCGCGCAGGGCCCGCCGCCGCCCGCGCTGCCATTGCCGCCGCCGCAGGGCTCGGAGCGGTTCCAGCCGAACGCCGCCGCCGAGGTGTTGCCCCATGCGCCCGGCGGTGCGGCCGTGCAGGGCGGCCCGGGGGGCCGGCAGGCGGAGGTGTTGGCGGCGAACGGGACCTCCAGGGCGCCNCCAGCAGGTACGAGACGGCCATGGCGCGCAGAGGCAGCGGCGGCACCTGCTGCCCGCGCCCGAGGGACGCGGTGCCGGCGAGGGGCTGCTGGCGCGGTGTCGGGGAGGCGGAGGCGCCCGCCCGCCCCGACGGCGCGCACCGCCACTGGGTGCGGGCACATGTGTGCAGCGGGCGGAGCGGGGTGGGCCCGGAGGAGGGGCCTGTGGCAGCAGGAGCGGGGCGGCCGCCTCCCCACCGCCTCCTGCCTCCCGCCGCCGCTCCTCCCAGCCCGGCGGGGCACGATAATGGTCCCCCCCACCGCGGGGCACACCTGGTGCGGAGCGGGGTCTGCCCGCCCCGCCCGTCGCCCCGCCGGCAGCCCTCCCCTTCCCTGCGGGTGGGGGACAGCCTTCCCCTTCCCTGCGGGTAGCACTTGAAGGCAAAGCGCTTAAAACATTCTCTACACCAGCGCCGCGGGCAACGGTGGCAAACACCGCAAAGTACAGAGGAAGAGTGACTAGGCGGGATAAAGGCTGGTACAGGGAGCGACTCATAGTGATCCAGGGATCTTGAGGAAACGATGTCCTCGGTAATTATAGAGATAACTGAGCCTTGTAATAAAACGTATTGAACTTTACAGCAGCACGAGAGGTGGTTGTGAACAGAATTTTCCTTTGGAAATTACTCGGATCTCACCTATCCTCAGGATTTGCAGAGAACTTTCTGTGCCAGAGCTCCAAGGACGCTTTCCCCTAGATGTTAGTGTGATTGTTATTGGATGTGATAACACAGATAAGAAAGGCATTAAAATCATTCGCTTCAACTCTACATGCATTATGCCGGGTGCTTGACTCGCACACTGCTTCTTTGGACCGGCACCTTTTTGTGATCAGTTTGTTCCAGATGAATACAGAGGTGCAACTCCAGGATAGCCTGCTGGATTGCTGATCATTAATTTCTAAGACTTAGATCTTTAAATGTTATTTTCACTAATGAAATCAGAAGAGGTCCTTGGTAATGTAGAAAAAAATGCCTCCTAGTGAACAGGGAGAGAGAGTGTCAGTGCTTGCTCCTGCTTCCTCATCATAGGCACACACTGTATCTGCTCATCCAGTGCAGAACACCTCCCACTATTTCCAGAGTGGCTATGACAGAAGTGGAGAAGAAACAAGTTGCAAACTAACAGAAAGATGCAAACCACCAGGCATTTTCATCTACAGACTTCCTATGCTCCTGTGCCATAAGCAACGGAAATCAGCGCTGATCAGGGCGGGTAACAGTAGCAGAGTTGACCACGGGCTGTTTCAATGTGTATATCTGATCATTCGTGGTGAGGAAGAAGAGGAAATAGGCAAGAGATGCCTCTGGACTTTGAGAGGGACACAGATGAAGGGAATTTGTATCCCTTTTTTACCTCCATAGTGGAATGTAAGGAGAAGATTGAGTAAGCTGTTAATGAACACATTTAGCAGATAGCTTCATGGACAGAGAGACTGTTTTCAGCATCCTTTATTGGTAAGAGACAGCCATTTAGCATTATATTCAGAAGAGCTTTAGAATAGGAGTTATTTTGTCTCTGGAAAAAACTGTGGACAAGGGGAAATAAAAGCAAGAACTCACAAGACATTTCACAAGGTCAAAGTCACCACCTCTTTATCCCCTTTTGAAGTATAGCATTTTTAGTCATACACAGAGTGGGAGGAACAAGGATTTAAAACTGGACCATTCTCAAAGACTCTCAAAGACTCTCCAGCATGCAGGAGCCTCTCTCTGGGCTTGCCCTTTGTTGCACCGAAGCCATCAGAAGAGTTTAATGTAACCCTGGACACAATTAGCATTTAGTCCTTTGAATACAACTGTCTCTGGCTGTGGAATAGATGGAGAAGATGCGAAGCAAAATTCAAGGCTGACAGGAGATCCACTTTGTAACTTGTGTCATAGCCAGATTTGTATAATCTTCATTGTCAGAAGGGCCTTTGATGTTTTAAAAATTACTTAAAAATGACATTAAAATGTGCTACAAACCCCCCCTAAAAATAGATGCCCGGGTAAATCTAGTGTTATATACAAGTCTTTCTGATTACTCACAGAAAAGTGATTGCACACACAAAAAATTATTATACCAACATAAATCAACCTTTTGGCAGTTGCAGATGAAATCTCAGGCTGCAGAGAGGGCTGGCAAAGAGCCCTGGGAGTTGAGCCTGTTTAAGACAGGCTTCATTAAGCAACATTTCAAGGTAGGAGAGTGGTAGTTGAATGCACCTCTTTGCAAAGTTATTAAAAGTGTTATTTCTCAAGGACAGAGGCAACTTGAAATAAGTCCTTAGAATAATGATTTCAGTTGTTGAAAGTTATTTTTAGTGTAATAATGCATGAGACTCTTTCTTCAAATAATTTCAGATAATAATGAGCTATGTAGTCAAGATTCTGATGGAAGGGTATTTGTGAAGTTGAAGACCAGTAATTTCTTCTTCTTGGTACTAGTGTTGCACATATAGAAAAGGGAAATACATAGGTTTGAGATACGGACATATTAAATAGATGCCTCAATATCAGGTTGAAGCACATTACATCACAACTTCCAGCTCAAATCAAATTTTTTGCTTGTTTGGGGCTTTTGTGTGTGTGGGGGGGTTTTTGTTTTGTTTTGTTTTTGGTTTTGTTTTTTGTTTGTTTGTTTGGGTTTTTGTGTGTGTGTGTGGTTTTTTTTCTGCAAAAGCAGTAAGAATGTTTCCGGGCTGTAACTAGAAGTGAATGAACTAAAGACTTGAGAAAGCCTCAAGGCTTACAGAGAATTTTAGGATGAAACTAGTTTGCCAAGGAATATTCTAGTAATACTGGTTGGTGAGGTCTTTCTGATGCAGTTATATATGTGTGTATGTGTGTGTGTATACACACATATATATGTATATATATATATATATATATACACACACACATAAAATATCAAACCCAGAGTGTCATGTAGCACATTTTTCCACTCTGTCTCAATGAGTCCTAAGCTAATGGGAAACTATGTGCCTTCCTTACGATATCTAGTGAAGAGACAGAGCTGAATTATGGGCTGCTGTGGCTTGGCACTTTGTAAAGGTGTCCTGTATACTAGTACCATGGTGGTGTGACCTGTTTTTTCTATGACCAGGGCAAGAAGGTGTCTGTAAGCAGGTTGTGCTCTCCTTCAGTCTCTCTTGTGGAAGTATTCCTTCACTTCACGATGTGTTACCTAAAAGCCTGTACTGTGTCCATGTTTCCCAAGCAGAGTGAGGAGCTGGGCAAGTTACACAAAAGAGGAGGAGGAGAGCATTATCCGAGTAATATCAGAAACATGTATATCATAGCCTTCAACCAGTTCTGAAGTCCTCCAAAGACACATCCTCCTGACTGCCCACAAGAACGTCATCAAGGTGGTATAGAGTTTTGGTAGTAGCATTGTGTATGCTCTTTTAAATCACATATATGATAATGGTAGGCTATATGACCTGGTCTTGGGTTTAGGTGGGGCTTGGGCAGAGCCCAATTCACTGACAACATAAAGAAGTTGTGGCATGGAAAATGCTATTTAAGAATTTACAGGCAAGCCTGTTAATCAATATTAATATTTCAGTGAAGGGTTGACTGTGGTCACATGGCCAATACTTTGATCTAATGTAGGTCACATAATTTTTCCATGTCTTTTTTCTTCTGTAACTCATTTACCCAAAATCACTGTAATTGGGATCAAGATGCCTCTGTCTCCTCAGTTTCAGTGAAATGTTTTATTCAAAACTTGACTTTCTTCCCTGAAGTAAATAAAACCTCCATTGTCCAATGTATAGCAATTTTAAGTATGATTTTTAGAGAATGATGCCACATAATCCTGGAACCTAGGTTACTGACTTAATATGGTGAAAAATATACATAAGCTGGAATCATAGATTTCAACACCTGTTTCAATATGACTTGATGTTTTGTAAAAATGTTTAGCATTGGCCTATTTCTTTTAAAATCCTGTTCCTAATCTTCAAACACAATAAAAGTCGTTGTGTGGATTTTGACAGCAGGAGCTAAAGAGCTAGCCAGACAAACAGGTAAATGGTGGTAGCTGATGCCTTGAGAGACCCTAGCAAAGCAGGACTCCAAACCAATTTAGTGTGGGATAAGATAAAAAGGTAGACTCTTTAATGTCTAGGCTTAGGGTTTTCAGGAATACATGATGATGCACCTCTTGTGAACACTGATTTCCATGGTTTTTATAATATGGTCCACCCAATCCCCAGTTCACACATGTCTCGGTCCAGTGCCATCCTGTCCACTGGGCACACTCCATCAGGATTTGAGTCTGGGGGACAGTGGGACCCTCTTTTCATCATTTTTGTCTTCCTCAGCACACATAGGGCCCTTGGAGCTTTTCCAGTGTTCTTTAGACCCAAGGTTGTTGGCTTATGTTTATGTCTTGCTTTGCAGTCCTTGTAATATTCTTCAGCCTTCTACTTTCAAAAGGGTCTAAATAGCTGGTGGAATTTTAGACATTGATATGGGATAGGGGTTAAGATATATAAACATTGAACTTAAACTGCCAGAAATATTAACACACTAAATCTGCATTTTATTACAGTTACAAGTACTTCTAAAATCTATAAAAATGAAAAAATCAAAACCCTTGAGGCATCATAGCTAATGAGAAGAAATGCAGAGGCTGGTGTATGGAGGAGCTGGTAGGAGGGATGTAGTTGGTGAAGGAAAGATTCAGGATATGAGACGCTTGAGTAGAACTGTGTTCTACCTTAGTAAATGGGAAAATGGACAGGTGCTAATGGAGTCAAAGGAAAACCAGTTCAGTTTAGGTGTTTAGTACAAGTCAGTATCAGAGAGGTTACATGTGAGTTAGGTCACTAGTCTGGCATAGCAGGGCTTTTCCTTCAGGCTTAGAGGTGCTTAGTTGTGAGGAAACCAGGTGCTGGCTTGGGGAAATGAGAATTATCCTGATTTCTGGCATAAAGTCTGTGTACACACAGTAGTATGTTTAGAGTTGACCTCTTTTGCTCTATAGCAGCCACATGAGAACTGCTTTTTGAAAGTGAGGGACACCAGTGCTAACAGCCTGAACGTCCTGGAAGGCTGCTATAAATTCTGGGTAGTTAGCAATATGTGACATGCTTGCTACTGTTTGGGTTCCTAAAATTATTTGAATCCTTTAACAAATTTGATACTAACATTTTTGCCTCATTTTCTAGTATACGGATGATGATAATAATGTTACAATAACTCATGTTTGAGGCTGGTTGCCAGTCAACTATCTTTGCGGAAAGTAGAAATTTCTGTGTTCAGCTTTTTCCTTCTTCACAGAAAAGCAGAAGTCTTACTAATTTTCATTACTTCTGTATTAGCGACCCAGGTCACCCGTGTCTTCTTGCTAAATTTTGACAGTGACTCTTCAGATAAGGGTAATCTGTAGAGTGATAAATGCATTTTCAACTAAATGCATTAGTTGAAAATAAGCACTTTAGGCTTCAGCATCTCCGAGTTCTTCTGTACTTGTGAAAAATAAATTGTATCTTCAAAGTTTAATAAATGTAGCTATGAATGATAGCTTCTGTGTTTTCATAACAAGTCTGAAGGGCATCAGTTGGATTAGGCTGATGGTTGGACTAGACAATCTTGAAAGTCTCTTCCAACTTTGATGATTCTGTGATATAGACTTGGACTTGCTAATCTGAGAAGGCTACAAGGTAGATTCATTAGGTTTAGATGAGGACTGTGTTAACAGAACCATCCTTGAGAAAGCATTAATTTTGCTTTTGCAGAGTGGGAGCTACATACTGAATGAGAAGAATGGAAGTTGTTCTGAAAAACTACCTGCATACTGAATGATATAAGGGTCTAGAGGAAGTTAATATGTGATATAATTAAACATTAAAGTAAAGGGAACATTTGAGTTCATACAATCTTATGTTTTCTAAGTCTTGGATATTTTGACTCTGCAAGTTTAATTCCTGGTCAGTGGTTAGGCTTTCCACATCCAGTAGCTCAGCAGAGGGGACACTTCGGCAACTCTCTGTCCTCAGGTCCAACTAGTAGCAAGACTGGGCTTGTATTCCCAATAGTCATGCCTGCAAACACCTGTACAGTACTCACACATAAACTTGTACACCCAGCTGGCCACACAGACCAGCACAGACAGGTGCTCAGCACTAACAGAAACACAAATAGCACCAACAGCCTCATCCTACTGCCCTCTAGCTGTTCAGGACAAAAGTCTGCTAGTGGGAACATAGATATACATAGATAACATATGGCTCTCTTCAGTGAGCATCTGGGATCAGACAGTCTACCCAGCAGTTGCTCCCTGCATCCCAGTTGTTTGCATCTGAACATAGGAGCCCTGAGGCCTCAGCACCACTCCAGCTGCTGATATGTACCCACTTACAGACACAGACACACACATGAGGGGACACCCTAAGGCTCCCTAGGATTCATCCATAGACTTGCTGTACTCAGTAGCTTGCCTGGATCCCTCCCTTTTCCTGCCTGTGGTTCTTTCCTTTAGCATCTTGTGATATGTTTTTGTGCAATGCCAAGATACACCTCCCCAGCATTCTGTATTGTATCCCATATCCCTAGGCAGTGGCAGCCCTCAGTCTGGGAGATGCTCCAGGAAACTGCTTTCCTGTGATGCAGGTTGTCATGCCTGGCCCGTGGGCCTGAGGCTCTCCTGTGACAGCCTGGGGGCAGTCTATGGAGGGATCTCATTGCTCTGATGGCATTATTGGTGTTTCCCCACCTGCCCTTGTGCCCCAGTGCTTCTTCCTGTGTGAGGGAATGGGTGTTTTACAGGTTGATGGTTCCTCTGGTGGCTCCTGGAGTATCCAGGGCAAAGCATTATTTAGGTTCCCCTGCTGGCTGCTGTCTCTCTGTGCTTCTTGCATGTGTGCAGATACATATCACATAATTTAAAAGTAATCTTTGGCAATTTCACTACTGAATACTGAATTCTCTGATATGCCAGAAAGGCAGCATTAGACATACACAAAGAATGCACCTATTGGAGAAATACTGTCCACAAAGAGACTGACTTCTCTGCCCACTAGGAGATGGTAATGTAGGGGAAAAAAATCTATGTGACCATACAGTTGGCTTTTGTTGAATGGAGGAGATTCAGATAGGCAATTTCAATAAAATTGTATACTTCTAGAAAATCCTCAGAATGCACTAACAAAATATTTGTTTTGGGCCTCACGGGTTCCACAACGCATTTAGAAATAAACAGGAAACTCTGAGGAACCATCATAAATTTCCCTGTAACAAATATAATTTCCAAATTACAGTTTCATGCCACTTTGGTAGCAATGGAAGTAGAGCATTATGTGACACTAAGGAATTGCTACCCATTACTTGTTTAATGAAATTAAATAATACAATGTGGCAGGATAAAGAGATGAATTTGACTCTTGGAGTGGAAGAACACTAGTGAAATCTTTGCAGAGTGGGCATGGGTATGTCTGGCTTTTTGATTTATCCATGTTTTTTATTTTGAGAAATAAATTAATTTCAAAATCAAAAGGAGAGGGAAAATTAGAGAAAATGTTGATTATGTTTTTGAGAATTTTCCAATGTGTGTTTTGGTTAATTTTAAAATAATCCGTAACTGAAAATAAGTTCTACTTATTTTCAAATGAGGAAATAGTCTCAATCTGCTCCCATGTGAAGTGTGATTTTATAATTCTTTCCATAAACCTAACTGTGGAATCTTGTTGCCTAACATTTTTATCAGATATAATAGTTCATTGCCCCTACCTGCTTACATTTCCAAAATTTTTCCCAAGGTGTCCTTTATGGATCTTTTTTGTGACTGCATTATTTATTCCACCCTTCAGACTCATGTCCTGTTCTTTGAAATACTTCCTAGTTTCTTATTTCCTCTGCAGCCCTTACAAGTGATAAGACATATGTTTTGATCTACAATAGGAAAATCCACCCAGTGTAACTGTAATGATATAATTGCTATCATTCATGTTCCTGTATGACTACTCTTAATTTGAAATAACTGGAAGTTTAAAATAAATGGCTATTTTACTTCTAGTTATTCTTACACATAAAAATGTCAAAGATAATGCATATCTTGATCAACAGCAGCTGTCCAAGCACAGTTTGATGTTCACATTGTATGTTTATAGGGTCATTCGCATACAGCCACTTGTTGCACAAGTGGTTCAGACCTCAACATATCATCAGTCATAGTGTGTATGTTCACCCAGTTCTGTCTTTATCAGTTTTGTTCTTCAGCTGCATTACAAGGGAGAAGATGGGGTTCCATTGCAAAGAAAAAAACTAACCTGCTTCTCAGCACTTGTGCAAATACTTAGGGTGGTGCCAATGTCCTAGACTGTAGACATCACAGAATGGCTGAAGTGAGGAGGCTACTCTGGAGATCATCTAAGTCCTATAGCCCACTCAGACCAGGGACACCTACATCAGAGTACTTAGGGCTCTCCTATTAGATTTTGAATGACTCCAAGATGGAGATTCCACAACCTCTCTGGACAACCTCTTCCAGTGTTCAACTACACACAGAATAATGAAGCTTTTTCTTATGTTTAAATTGTATTTCAGTTTTTGCCTATTGCTGGCTTCATCCTCTTTACAATGCACTGTCAGGGACACATGTTGGTAAGATCTTCCTGAGCCTTCTCTTCTCCAGGCTGAACAGTCCCAGCAATTTCAGTTGTTCCTTGGATGTCAAATGCTCCAGTCCCTTCATCATTGTGGCCCTTTGCTTGACTGTCTCCAGTCTTTTTTGTCCCTGTCTCTTTGTGCTGAGGAACCAAGAATCGGACCCAGATGTACCTCACCCATGCTGAGTAGAGTGGCAGGATCACCTTCCCTAATGTGCTGGCAATGCTCTTAAGGCAGTCAATGAGGCTGTTGGCCATCTTTGCTGTGAGGATACCCTGCAGGGTCATGGCCAGCTTGCTGTTCACCAAGAGCCCCAAGGCCTGCTCTGTCAAGATGCTTTCCAGACATGCAGCCTCCAGCTTGTACTGGTGTGAGGATTAATTACTCCCCAGGGGCAGAACTTGACATTTCCCTTTGCTGAACTTTGTAAGATTCCACTTAGCCCATTTCTCCAGCCCACTGAGCTCCCTCTAAATGTTAGCACAAACCTCTGGTGCATCAGCCATTCCTCCCAGTTGTGTATCATCTGCAAACTTCTTGTGTGCACACTCTGGCCCATTGTCCAGGCTATAAATGAGGACATCAACCAGCACTGACCCCAGTACTGGCCCTTGGGGTACACTACACTGCAGACTGATCTTCATCAGGACTTGGTGTTGCAGGTCACAACCCTCTTCGACCAACCATTCAGTCAGTTTTTCAATCCACCTCACTGTCTGCTTATCTGGTTCATACTTCATTAGTTTGTGAGGATGTTATGGGAGACAGTGTTGAAAACCTTGAGAGAGAGAGAAGATAAACAAAATCTTCTTATCCTCCAGACCTGTCAGTTCACTACAGAAGGCTATTATATTGGTCAGGCATGATTTTCCCTTTGTTACAGTCTGTGCTGACTACTCCTGATCACCTTCTTGTTCTTCAGGTGCCTTTCCTGAAAAGAGGAGATGCATTTGCTTTCTTCCAGTCCTCCAGAATCTCCCTTAATCACCACGATCTTTCAAAGATAGTAAAAAATGACCTTACAGTGACACCAGCCAGCTCCCTCAGCACTCATGGATACATCCCATCAGTGCCCATGGACTAGTGTATGTCCAGTTTGTTTAAATGTTTCCTAATTTGATCATCCTCCATGAGGATAAGTCTTCCTTGTTTCAGACATGGTCAAGGGGCTTGGGCCTGGGATTGCTGAATGGCAGTTTTATCTGTAAAAACTGAGAGAAGAAGGCATTAAATGTCTTGGCATTTTCCTTGTCCTTTGTCACCAGATCTTCAGCCAATTTAAGGCATTACCCTGCCCAATAAGCCTGACCCATAAGCTCTCAGCTCCATCCTCATCTATCCTTAGGGAGAACTTCTTTCTGCATTCCTAATGTTCTGTCCTCTCCTTGCTGCCCCAATCTGCCCTCCCTAAAGAACCTCAAAAAAAAAGCTCTCCAGTCATGTGAGCTATATGAGACTATAACCCTGCAACAGCACACAGGCTTCCAATTCCTCCTGTGTCCTCCCCATGCCATGCTTGTTAGCACACAGGCACTTCGGAAAGGCATCCAGCTATGTGGGTTTTCCAGAACAGGTGCTAGAGCTTCCCCCACCATGTTCTCCTGTAGGCATTTGCTTGTTTGTGTGCATGCCCTTGGGCTGGGCCCCCTTCTGCCCTGGTTTGGTTGTTATCCCCTATACATATGATCCTGCTCACTTTGCTTGTTGCCTCAGTCCACCACTTCCTTGCTTGATTGTTGGATATTCACTGCCCCTCTCTCCATCATTCCTAGTTCAAAGCTCATATTACAGGCTGGCCAGCTTGTGAGCCTCTGTGCCACTGCAGGCAGATACGATAGTTTCTTAGCAGTTCTTGATCCCCAAAGTGGGTCCTATGGTGGTATCATCCCTAGAGTCATGCAGTCTCTCATATCTGGTGTTCTCCAGGTCTCCCCTAGTTGCTGTGGTGCAGTGAACAAAACTGTAGAGAGCTAATAAAAATATAATATGAGCTACAGCTTCCTGACTTTCTAAAATTTCATAGCGTAGACAGAGAAAAATAGAACACCAAGTTTCAATAATTGTCTTCCCTAGTGATAATCTCAGTATTGGGATATGAATATCAATTTCTTGAAGTTTAGGGAGAGCACATATGGCAGCTTGCTCTCAAAGTCATGATCTTCAGCCTTCAGGAAAGCCAGCTGTAAACTTCTAGGGTTGGAAAATTGAAAATGTTTCCTGGCTAATGGAACAATGGAGAGAGAGGAGGAGACAGGATTTGATTTAAACAGCTGATGAAGGTTCTCTGTACCACTATGCATATTTATCTTTGTTGACATCTCTTTTATTGAGGTTAGTCAGATTCTCGGCCATGTCTTTTGGCAGGAAACAGTGAATTTGGGTTTTTTATCAATCGAACAAGGGGAATAGTCCAAAAAGTACAAGGAGTAAACAGCAGTTTCATTAGCCACAGTCATTCACACAATTTCATAGAGAATTTTCAATGTCTCACCTCTAAGAATGGGCCTGACATGGGAAATTACTCTTCCCTGTGCTGGCCAAGATTAGAGTATCTGTTATTCCCATCCTAAATTTATGCAATTTACATAAAAATATACTCTGACTTACTTTAAAAAAAAACCCTAATGAAAACAGCTTAACTTCATGAGCCAAAAGCATAATTTATAAATTATATCTGCAACTTTCATCTGGATATCAAAGGTATTTTTGGTTTTTTTTTGATGGGAGGAACTGTTTCCCCTAAAGAGCAATATTTTTCTATATTTCAAGAAGAGAACTTAAAATCTAATGGCTGGCAAGGCTTTGGTATGTTTTCTTTCCCTTTTTGATAGTGATATCCTGACGTTGTATGTATTGCAAAAGTCATGCTGCACAAAAAAGGATTGCTGCATCTTTGTGTTATTACGTTTCTACTTTATTGCCTTTTTGCTGCTGTTTGCTCACCTGGGATGAATCCACTGAGACAAGATGAAAGCACTGAAAAAAGCATGCAGCTGAAGCTGACAGATGACAGTGCAGCATAGTGACTTGCTTGGATTAGAGTGTTGTATGCTTTTCCCTCTTGGGAGTTCATTTGCAGCTGTGATATACTGTAAGGGTTAGCTAGATTTAAATGTTAGGCTTTCAGCATCCTAATGGATCACCCTGGTAACATCTCCTACAAAGGGACAGCTTAGTTTTTAGGAACATTCAGTGAGGCTTTAATTCTCTATGTTCTTCTGGAAGGACCTCCAAATGTTTTTGGTGAACTTCATTTAGGTTAGTGAGTTCATTCTTTCTTGTCTTTATTCCCTTTAGATACTCTCTTAGTTTCAATACGGTTTACTTAGGAGTTGTAATTTGCCTTAAATTAACCCAAATATCATCCTGTATTGGACAAAAATATCAAATATCAAGAGAGTCTTGATCAGCAAGATACCAACATAGTTGAGTTGTTGAGGTTCAAAATTATGAACCTGTCAGCTGTTCCTTAATTCTGGATAAATCTAAGATCCAGAGTCGCTTGGATTTTCACCTTCAAAGTTGCAAAGAAACTTCCTGCCTATGCTTAGATGACCTTCAGCCTCCATAAAGACAGAGAGTGGATCTTTTGGTAAGGATATGTGCTTTTCGGAGATTTCTGTGTTTTGGGGCAATTTCTGGTCCTGCTGCAAAACTTATTTATGGATTTTGTGTCAACTGATAAATAGAACACGTTTCTTTTTAGGAGAAGAAAAGGTGTTTTTCTATGACATAATTATTATATTATAATTTATGTGTTCTTTCTTCTTCTTCATCATCTGCTGAACCTTGAATTTTCTCCTATTGCTCAGACAAGTTCAACAGGAATAGAGACTGCTTTCCAGAGGTTTTCACACAGTAAAGAAAGGTTTTGAACCCAAGTCTGTGATTATCCAGAATTCATAGAATCACAGAATATGCTGAGTTGGAAAGGACTCATCAGGATCACAGAGTCCAGCTCCTGGCCTTATACAGGACACCCCAAGAATCACAGCCAGTGCTTCAGAGCATTGTTTAAATGTTTCTTGAAATCAGACAGGCTTGTTGCTGTGACCACTTCCCTGGGGACCCAGTTGCAATGCCCAACCACCCTTTGGGTGAAACCCCTTTTCCTGATATCTAACTTAAACCTCCCCTGCCTCAGCTTCATGCCTCGAATCCTGTCCCTGGTCACAAGAGTGAAGAGATCAGTNCAGTGCTTCAGAGCATTGTTTAAATGTTTCTTGAAATCAGACAGGCTTGTTGCTGTGACCACTTCCCTGGGGACCCAGTTGCAATGCCCAACCACCCTTTGGGTGAAACCCCTTTTCCTGATATCTAACTTAAACCTCCCCTGCCTCAGCTTCATGCCTCGAATCCTTGTCCCTGGTCACAAGAGTGAAGAGATCAATGCTTGCCCCTCCTCTTTCCCTCGTGAAGATGTTGAAGGCTGCAATGAAGTCTTCTCACAGTTTCCTCTTCTCCAGGCTGAACAGACCAAGTGATCTCAGCCACTCCTCATAAAGCTTACCCTCTAGATCCTTCACCATCCTTGTGGCCCCCTTTTGGATGCTCTCTAATAGCGTAATGTCTTTCTTATACTACAGTGCTCAAAACTGCACACAGAACTCAAGGTGAGGCTACACCAGTGCAGAGCAGAGCAGAACAATCACCTCCCTTGACCAGCTGGTGGTGCTGTGCCTGATACCCACCAGGGTACAGTTGGCCCTCCTGGCTGCCAGGACACTGCTGACTCATATTCAACTTGCAGTCTACTGGGACTCCCAGGTCCCTTTCCATGGCACTGGTTTCCAGCCATTCATTCTCTAGTCTATAAACACAACCAAAGTTGCCCCATCCCAGGAGCAGAATCTGGCACTTTCCCCTGTGAAACTTTGTGCAGTTGCTGATTGCCCATCTCTCTAATGTGTTGATATCTCTCTGCCCTCTAGGGAGTCAACAGCTCCTCCCAATTTAGTCTTGTCCACAAACTTACTTAGCATTCCTCTGAGTCCTGCATCCAAGTTGTTAATGAAGATGTTGAAGAGAGCTGGGCTGAGGATGAAGCCCTGCAGAAACCCACTAGTGACCAGATGCCAGCCTGATATTCACCCATTCACTGTAGCTCTTTGCAGCTTATCAGTGAGCCAGTTGCTCACCCATCGTGTAACACGGTTATTCAACTGTGTGCTGGAAATTTTGTCCAGATGGATACTGTGAGAGATAGTATCAAAAACTTCACTGAAGTCCAAAAGATTTCATCTACTGGCTTTCCTAGATCAACTAAATGGGTTACCCTGTAGAAGGAGATCAGGTTCAACAAAGCAGGACTTCCCCATGACAAAGCTGTGCTGGCTGTGACTGATAACTGTGATGAATTGCTAACTGTTGTCTAAAATCGGTCTCTTTAAGCATTGTTTTTGAAGACAAAGCTGTCTTTTTCTAGGACAGTTGGGAGAAGGATCAAGTGGAGGATCTCCATTGTTGTCTCTAGTCACTGAGAAGAGCAGGATGTCACACCTTTATCCTTGCCATTTCATATTATCTGACGTAGTGGGTTACATCCTTGGCAGGCAGATTTTGTATATCTCATTCAGAAGTGCTTAAATCTCCTTGTCTGGAGCAGAAGAAAAGAAGAATCCCTTAACACTGGGTTCTCTACTTGAGAATTTGAGTAGTGTACTGTATTGTGTGAGTCTTGACTCTCAAGATAATCTTTTTGAATTCAGGTAAGTCCTAAAGACAGTATGTTAAATTTAAATCTTAATCAAGGGGTTATAATCTCTTTTTCTGAGCATCACTGGAAAAATTAATGTGTTTTCCTGAGTGTTGTGAGGAGTTGTTATTTGTATTTTTGAGTTAATTATTGATCTTTAAACTCTTCAATGATAATTTTTACTTGGCTTCTAATATAAGAAGTCACTGGTAATACCAAATGATTTTATATATTTGTTCACGCATCCCAATGTTTTACTTTGATATCAACAGAAATAAAAGCTTTATGTTAATGTAAAATGTTAAAATAAACTTCCTTGAAGAAGTTTCTGCCATTCAGAAAATCTCAAGGAATAACTGTGTTTTGTAGTGTTCTACTGAGGAACTGTGCATACTGTATGAAGTTGGCAGAAGATTACAAAGGGATAACAAAAGTTATATTAGATAGACTAAAAAATTAGTATGAAGAGAAACAGAGAAGAGATGAATTTCTTAGATCAGTTTATGGACCTTAAATCCTAGAAAAATATTTTCTAAGAAATGTGATGATTTTTGCAAAGTATAAATGCTATATTTTAGGAAGCTTTTTTTTATTTTTTTCCAGACCAAGTTGAATAAAATATATTAAATTGGAGTAGAGAGAGAAAACTGTTGATGTGGCCTTCAAATATCCTATTTGTCCTCTCATGAAAGCATAAGCAGAGGTGATGCATCACTGGAATGAGCCAAAATAAAAATTCAGCACACCTCCTCACAGCCTTTATCTCTCTATTCTTCCACACACAGGGGAAGGACACTTTACTACCATATCTGCAGTAATTTGTAGGGAGATAATTTTAGAGGCTCATATAAGTCATGAAAACAGTGTCCTCACAACAGTGCTTGCAAAAGACAATGGTAACCCACCCAACTGGGAGCAATTACCTACAGGCATGCCATGCACTTTTTTTCAAACCTTTCCACTGTAAGCAATACTGTAAAGTGAATTAATCTCTCTTTTGTCTTCCTGGTAAGTATCAATTAGTGTAAAATAAGATCCTCTATTTTTCAGCTCATGTTGCTTACTGCTTGATTTGTCTGCTGTGACAATTAATACTCAAAATAGTACTTGACACATTTGTGTACATTCTTGCTGCGTGCAGCATGCCTTGCTTCTAGATCCAGAATGGGTCTGTAAGTGTGCTTGTTTTTGTAACCAAGCTCTACACTTTAGAGCTTGCACATAATAGATGTAGACCAGAAGGCAAAAGTAGGGCTAAAGGCTGAGCAAAGACAAACAACAGGAAAGGAAAAGTCACACTGGAAAAGCTTGAATTCCATAAAGAGTCTGAGGACATACTCTGGTTTCTCATAACACCAGATGCAGTCCCAGAAATCCCTGCAAATAACGAGGGAGGCTGAACCTTGTTTTGTATCACTGAGTAGTATGAACAATTGCCTTGAGATGCAAGACAGTTCAACTTGAGTTCATCAAGGTGAAGTCATCAGTTTAGCCACAAAAGATTTAGATACTCGATCACCATATCACAACCTCTTTCCAAAATGTAAAGTTCCTTGTTTCTATTTGGCTTCCATTTACCACTAGATGCTAAATATTTTATATGTATCTTACGATATTCACTAGAGCATGTGCGTACATATGTATGTATGGATGGATCGTTCGGCTTCACGAACGAAGATTTTTCGGGGGGAAGGGCTCTACCCACGTGGGTGTGTCCTTTGAGCCTGCGCAGTAGATTTTTTAGGTGAGGCATAGTGTGCATGGAATTGGCCCCACCCTTTAATTCCTAAGGTTCATCTGCCACAGCTGAGCGAGCTTGGACGGTGACAGTGGAGTCCTTGGGAATAGAACCTACAGCCCCCGGTATTCCCAGGATGTCTCCCATCCAAGTACTAACTGGGGCTTACTCTGCTTAGCTTCTGAGATCTGACGGGATCAGATGTCAGGGAGGCATTTAACTGCTCACTGGAGTAGGGACTGATATTAAGGTTCACCTCAGGAAGTAAATCACCTTGATTTCTGAACTGGGAATTATCATTGTCCATTTGCTCTGGCTAAGTGTGCTGGTTTTGGCTGGGATAGAGTTAATGTTTTTCACAGTGGCTGGTATAAGGCTATGTTTTGGATTTGTGCTCAACACAGAGTTGATAATGTAGAGATGTTTTTGTTGTTGCTGAACAGTGCTTACACAGAGCCAAGGCCTTTTCTGCTTCTCCTACTGCCACACTGACAAGGAGATTGGCGATACATGGGAGGTTGGGAGGAGACACAGCCAAAACAGGTGATGCAAACTGACCAAAGGGATATTCCATACCATATGACATCATACTCAGTATATAAAGTGAAGGGAAGCAGGAGGAAGGGGGTGAAAATTGGAGTGATGGCTTTTGTCTTCCCAAGCAATCATTATGTGTGATGGGGCCCTGCTTTCCTGGAGATGGCTGAACACCTGCCTGCCCATGGGAAGCAGCAAATTAATTCCTTGGTTTTCTTTGCCTGTGTATGTAGCTTTTGCTTTCCCTATTAAACTCTCTGTATCTCAACCCACAAGTTCTCTAGCTTTTACCCTTACTCTCCCTCATCCTGCTGGGAGCACAGCCACCACAGCTGACCCGAATGGGCTAAAGGGATATTCCATACCATGAAACATTATGTTCTATACATGAACTGAGGGAAGTTGGATGGGAGGAGATGACCACTATTAGGGGATGGGCTGAGCGTTTATCAGTGGGTGGTGAGCAATTGTACTGTGCATCACTTGGTTTTCTTGGGCTGTATTCCTCTGTCTCTCTCCTTTTCATTGCAATTATGATGATTGTTCAGTTTGTTTCAATTATTAAACTGTTCTTATCTCAACCCATAAGGTTTTGCTTTTTTCCAATTCTCCTCATTCCACTGGGGACAGGGAGTGAGTGAGCAGATGCATGTACTTAGTTGCCAGCTGATGTTACACCATGAAACTCAAAAAGCAGAACTATAGTGGGATGATCGTCCTTTCATCTGTGGCTTGTCAGTTTGTGGGCTGAGAATAAGGGTGAACTGTGGTAGCCTGGTTTCCACACTAATCCATTTTGAACGATGAACCTAGTGAAAGCGGGCAAAGAGTTTTCCCAGCTAATTTTTCTTGGAGAAGTATACCTGCTCAGCTTATTTTTTGCAGCAACTACAAGAGGCAACATATGAACAGGTAGTAATCTTTTTCAGTGCTGCGTGGCGTAGGATTTCATTAGAACATGGCATTGTATTATTGGATTCAGCGTGCAGTAGTTGTGTTGTGAATATATGCAAGCATGCAGAGACTCTTCTCGGTGAGTTATTAAGCCTCTTCATCAAATCCATAACAGAATCAGCAAGCTACACAAATGAGATGTCTGAATCATAGTTTTCACACTTGTATAGGAAGGATAATAATACTACTTACAATGGAATGAAAGGTTGTAAGTATGTCCTGGATTTATTTAGATTTTTTTAACTGACATAAAACCTGATTTTTTTTTTATTTTTCTGGTTTACATTCTGTCTTCTTTCCTTTTCTATTTTCTATTTAGTTATAAGTATTATGCAGTTACTAAAAAGAGTGCATAGAGGATGATTCATTTCCAAATAACTACAATAGTAGAAAGAAATCAAATGAAGCTTTCACACTTATCTGTATAATAAGCACTTGAAATTTCTCATCAATTAGTGAATGCAAAAGCTAATTTGCAGTAAGATATGACATATGGGAAGATGACCTTTAATTTCTCACTAAGATTCTGAATGCTAGCAGCCACTGCCAATAGAAAGGTGTCCTGTTGGGGTACACTGATATTTGAAGTGACAGAAAAAAATAGTCCTTCCCCTCCCCACCCTCACCTCTTTAGATTGTAGAAATGATTGTTTGTTGAAATTTCTATATTTTCAACTAGACTAAAATATATTTTCTCTATTTGATTTCTCCCTTTTGTGAAATAACTGTAGTCTATTAGGTTAAGATCTCTTGTAACCTCTGAAGTGTGACTGTGCTGTTGTCTTTGCCTGCAGGAATAAACAGAGTGAAGAAGCATGTGCATTTTTTGCCTGAGGTAAATGGGAGCACATATGGAGAATGAAATGGAAAGTTGCCTGATGGATGATTAAAAATGGATATAGTAGTTGCACCCTTAATTTTTTTAATGTTTTCATGCATTTGAAATGCTTGAAAGTATAGAATAGTATCCGTGTTAGCCGTATTCTTGCCTAGTTTGGATATGCCCCCCTTAGCATGACATTCAAAACTTTTCTTTTTGTGGATACCCTTAAATTTTTGTACCATATAAAGAAATCTATGAGACTAATTTGGATTTGATATTGCTGGAGTAAGTAAGGTACAATTCTGCTGAAGTCAGTGGAGCTTCACAGGGCAATAGGAACTTGAGGATGCACTTGTTGTTTACTGTTACCCAGAGGAATGGAATCTGTCTGGTATGATTTACTTAGGCTGCAAGTTCTGGGAGGAGGTAAAGATCTTCCTTTTTTCTATAAATAAATGTGTAGAACACCAGGGCAAAGAGTCATGGAAAAGAATGTCACATAGAAAATAAGGAAGCAATATGTGACAGCCAACATGGCTTCACTAAAGGCAAATCATGCCTGACAAATTTGGTGGCCTTCTACGTTACGGTTACAGCAGTGGTAGATGAGGGAAGGGCAACTGACATCATCTGCCTGGACTTGTGCAAAGCATTTGACACTGTTCCATGACATCCTTTTCTCTAAACTGGAAAGACATGGATTTTATGGATGGGCCATGTTGCCGTAAGTCTGTAAGAAAGACACCGAGCCAAGTTTTGTAGGAGATAAGATAAGGGGTAGTTACTTTAATGAGCAACCCCGCTCAGCCAGGAATACATCACCATGCGCTAAAGCAAGCTTTGATTTCTATAGCTTTTATAATATAATCTATCCAATCACTACAGTCCAAATGTCCAGTTCCACCTCTGTCCCCTCCCAGTTCCCACCCCCTGTTGAATTGGGTCTAGGGTCACCGGGACCCTCCGTCTTCCTCTTCCTCCTCTTCTTCAGCACATAAAGGTCTTTTGGATGCTCTCCAGGGCCCCGGGTCACTTTGCTCTGTGTTTATGTTCTCTCCGATAGCTTCTAATCTGGTACGTTGAGAATGAGACTAAATAATTGGCAGATTTTAGCGGCCTGTTCTGGAGCAGGGGTAGAGATAGAAGGACCTTATACTATAAGCTGCTAAATATTAACCCACTACAATCTACAGTGCTACATCTACTGTGTTTCTAAAATCTACAAAATGTGAAAAATCAAAAAATCAGAAACCTCTTTGGTATCAGCCACTTGGTGGATAAAAAACTGGCTGGATGGTCACAGCCAGAGACTTGCAGTCAATGTCTCAAAGTCCAAGTGGAAAGCAGTGACGAGTGCCATTCCTTATGGGTTGCTATTGGGACCGGCACTTTTTAACATCTTTGTCTACAACATGAACAGTGGGATTGAGCACACTCTCAGAAAGTTTGCCAATGACACAGAACTGACCACAAAGCATGTGGTTGGCATGCTGGAGCAAAGGGATGGCATCTGGAGGGACCTTGACAGGCTTGACAGGTGAGCCTGTGTGAACTTTATGAAGATCAGCAAGGCAAAGTTCAAATTCTTGCACATAGGTTAGGACAATCCTGAGCACAAGGACAGACTGGGCGCCAAATGAATCAAGACTAATTCTGGGGAGAAGGAGTTGGTGGTGTTTGTCAATGGAAAGCTGAACATGATTCAGCAATGTGCACTTGCAACCCAGAAAGCCAGCTGCATCCTGCACTGCATCAAAAGCAGCATGACCAGCAGGTCAAGCAAGGTGATTCTCCCCTTACTCTGCGCTTGTGAGAGCCCACCTGGAGTACTGCATCAAGCTCTGGGGGCCCCAACACAAGAAAAACATTGACCTGTTGGAACAAGTCCATAGGAGGTCCATGAAGATGATCAGAGGGCTAGAGCAACCCTGCTATGAAGACAGGCTGAGAGCATCGGGTTTGTTGAGTTTGGAGAAGAAAAGACCCCAGGGAGACCTTATAGCAATCTTCCAGTAACTAAAGGGGGCTGGAGAGGGACTGTTTACAAGATCATGTTGTGATAAGACAGGGGGAAATGGCCTTAAGTTGAAAGAGGGTTAGTTTAGGTTAGATAGTAGGAAGAAATTCTTTATTGGGAGTGTGATGAAGCGCTGGAACAAGGTTGCCCAGAGAAGCTGGGGATGCCCCATTCCTGAAGGTGTTCAAGACCAGGCTGGATGTGGCTTTGAGTAACCTGGTCTAGTGAAGGGTGACCCTGCTGGTGTTGGGGGAGTTTCAACTAGATGATCTTTAAGGTGCCTTCCACACTAGCCATTCTAGATTCTATGATTCTAGAACTTTGGTCTAACAGAATGGGCCTGCCAAAGAGAAAGGAAAGAGCCATACGATGCCCTTAACCTACCTGGTGGTGCCTCGGGCGACACCACTTCATGCTGCAGCTGTATCAGGACTCACAAGTTTGGGAGGTTGTACAATAGCCAGAGTTGATGGTATAGTTGTCATATGGGAATAGTAAATGATGCCGGAGGTGGAGAAGAGAAGCAATGAATGTCACTTTTTTGGCAGATTTTTATTGCAGCAGAACTTCAGGAGGAGCTTTGGGCACTTGTATTACTAAATATATACATTACACAATAAGTGTGCTAAAAGCAGAGAAAAAGAAGTTTCTGATTTGTATTTTCATTAACGTTTCAAGTAATCTGAAGCAAAAGGAGGTTTTAGCCTTCTGGAATAAACTGCTACTGAATTCCCTTTGCTTTATTTCAAAGTAATATGCTGATATTTCTCACTTCCTGTTGAAGTGTTTATATACTGTGAGATAATTTCTTGATTCTCTCTTGCAAGTTAGCACAGTTTACTGAGGAGCTGAAGCATTCATTACATCTTTCATGCATCTCAGAGGGTATTGCAAAGTTCAATGAATATTTGAGAAGTGTTCTGAAATCCTCAGATGATATGTACAGTAGAAGCACACAAAATGGTTATTAGTCATTGAATGGATAATTTTTCCTGTGTGTCTATCTTTCCTCAAGTTATCTGAGTGTTCTTTTCTTGGTTAGAAAGCCACTTGAACTTGTGCAGTGGTGCTGGCCAAATAAAGCATTAGAGGATGTGAGATTTGACTGCTCATTGAAATTGCTCACAATTGGAGATGGAGTGAGAAATCATTGTTTGAGACCTCATTTATGTAAAAATCTTAACAATTCTCAGTCCCACATCTTATAAGAACCTATGAAGCCAGTGTGAAAATAAGCACAAAGGACAGAAAGTCTAGGAGGCAGGAACCATGATACTGGTTCTATGATACAGTATTTCACCTGCCATGCATGATTATCTTTGCAGTCTCTGCACCACTTCTAAGGTCAAGTAAGCATAGTAATTAGAACATGAGTTTAGCATTCAGATTGTCATTGTTAGTTTGCCCTTTGGTGTAGCAGATTGTGGGAGGATGGGTTGCCAAAACCTCGACATTTCATTAGTCTTGGAATGAATCATTTGCACAGAAGAAAGGCTGAAGTCAGCCTGCCCTCTTTGAATGAATAAAGGTTTTTTATATACGAATATGGTGAAGTTGGTTTCAGAGCACCCCATGATTCATGCTTTCCAATTGCCCACTTGATCAGTCAGGTAGCCCTTCTGATGGAGGTCTCTAAATGCAAGCACCCAGGAGAGCATTGTGCCATCAAATGCTATATGGGGTTAGGGAAAAAGCACAAAATAAAATGTAAGCAAATGCATATAGTCCTTCAGCTGTAATACAGAAGAGATAATTGCAGCTGAGAATATGTCTCTAATAAATAACTCAGCAAGCCAGTGGTTATTTTCTTCTCTTCCAGGTCCTTCTAGGAAAATCTTCCTGTGTTCTTGAGTATCACAGGCGTGCAGCAACTTACAGTATCACTTTTCTTATGGCACTTGCTGTTATTCCAGCCCATCCATAATGAAATTTCCTTCCTTCCAGGAGCCAAAGAATAGAGTCCCAGCTCTATAGAATGTACAGGAGGTACAGCAAACAGAGCTACAGTGGGGAGAACTAATAGTGGCAGAAGCAATAGTGGGAAGAGCATTGAATCATGTATGAGAGGGATTTCGCTCTCATGAGGAAGCTTCTGTCTTTCCATTTCCTGTGTCCATGCTTGACCTCAAAATCCCTAGCACAGGTGCCTCTGTTTGGTGTCCAAATATACTTAAAATAAATCTAGACTTCAATTTCTTTATCTCCCATGGGATAATTTTCCCATGAGAACATGTCTTGACCTATATTACCTCGGGATAAGTAGATGTTATTTTTCTTGACTAAAGCCATGGAGTTTTTCAGACTAATGCAAAAAAAGTTTGATTTAAGGATATCTGTATC
Source organism: Sakesphorus luctuosus (assembly GCA_013396695.1). Classification (NCBI taxonomy): domain Eukaryota; kingdom Metazoa; phylum Chordata; class Aves; order Passeriformes; family Thamnophilidae; genus Sakesphorus; species Sakesphorus luctuosus. Next base: position 1,649,281 of record VWZD01006857.1, read on the forward strand.
TATTTATTTTCTTTTGTAACATTGTAACAGGAAGACAGCTTTTTTGCTCTGTTGTAGACTTGTGCCTTTTTAATATAGCTGGTATTATTGTGAATTAATTCTGCTTATTTTTCCATGTACCTTTGTGGTATAATAAGGTATCAGCTTTCTCCTTTGAGATAGACCCTAGTGCTTGTTGTCCCAGCCCTGAAGAAGGGAAAGGCATGTGGGTGAGATGCAAACAACAGATTAGGGATGGTTTGGGTCTTATCATTTGTGTAGATCTGAGAAACAAGTAGGGGAGAAAAGATCAGCAGACCTGTTGGAACTTGCTTACCAAATTAATTGTTTGCTACTCTTCACTTCTGATTCCATACTACTGCATGCACATAGTTATTGAATCCTGAACTGGGGCAGGGCACATTCCCTGTCTGGTTCCTTAACAGACAGCTCCTTGCTGGTGGACCTGTCAACATGCATTCAGATTCTAACCCATGCCCTCACTGCATTTGGTGTTCACTAAATCACCCTCCTCTTTCTGACAGGTACACTCAGGAGGGCTGATTTCTCTCTTTGTACATGTTGGTCTACATTTTCCTCATTTTTCTGTGGTTTTCTATTAGCAATACTAGCAAATAAACCAAAGTATATTAGTCACCATATCCGTTATAAGAGGTATTAGTGGATGGTATTTCTTCTCACCATAAGTATCTTTCTATTTTTAACTATTGATTTTTACTTTAGGATTAGAAGAAAGGCGAATGGAGAGGAAAAGAGAAGGAGGCCAACCTGTGGAGAGACATATTATATATATAGCTTGTGTCTTCCTTCTTATGTTCTTCCAGGTAGAAGAAAAGATGAACCCTTTGAACTCTCTCTCTGAAAGGACACTATAAATGCAGTCAAAAGTCTATATTCCAGAATGAAATTGGGGGCACAAAAAAAAAGCAACCCATTCTGATATAACTAATTCTTGTCTCAAATAACCCACAAATGGAGAGCACAAGCTCAGTCTGACCATAATGCTATTTGAATTTAGAATATCTTCTCCTTATGTCCAACCAAGGTCTGGATGTAATTTAAAATTCCAGCAGCTAAAGGGCAATTCAGTTTTAAATTGCTTGATAGTGAAAATTTTAATAATTTACTTTCACTTGCATCTTTTCTTTTGTCTTCTTCAGAAGTTATTTGTTTCTGCCTGAACTTCTCAAGCCCACACAAAATGTCTTTGTGAGATACACAGAGTAGAAGTTCATTCTCACAGAGAAGTTTACAGTTTAAAAAAATTACTTTAATTTCATTTATATATGAAACCTGACATTTTAAAATTTGCTAAGAAAGAATTTTCAGAAAAAACAATTTCACACAGAGCAAAGTTTTACTTTCAAAGCATTATTTTTTCATCTATGATTTATTTTTATTAGTCTCATCCACTCTAATTGTAATTTTAAAAGTAAGAGTTCAATTGAAATTAGTTTTCAGCACGCTAATGGCACTTTATGAAAGGTTTTAGCAATCCCAGAATCTTCAGCTCAGATACCAAGACCTTTTGTCTCTTTCTATCACTTTCTTCCATGAGGTTCACCATGTTTCTTCTGTGCATCAAGTGATCTTCTACAACACCATTGTATTGCTCAGTGTCGGGACTTGCCATTTTTTTTCTCATTATGCTCAAAGGATTGAAATTGCATTAATCAACTAAATGAAATAAATCTTCACGTTCTGACCTTCTCCAGTGCAGGTCCCAGACCATATCTTATCCTCTGGCTTTTAGACATTAGTAACCTTTTCTGTGTCCCAGGGCAGCAAACTATGTAGGTGTGCATTAACAGTCAACAAAAAAACTCCAAACAAAACAAACAATAACAACAAAAAAACCCAACCTTTGTGAAATGGAGCTACTGAACTTGAATTAGAGGACTCAGTCTTGGGGGCTTTCTCAGAGGTCAATACAGATAGGCTGAAGTTCAGTTCAGCACTGTTGCAATGACAGTTATAGGTGATTAGAATTCTTATTCCTCAGTTATCCTTGCCTTGCCTTGCCTTGCCTTGCTTTGCCTTGACTTGCCTTGCTTTGCCTCCTTTCTTTTTACTTTTATTTTTATTTTCTGTACATGGAAGAATTTTTTTAATAAATATGGTAATAATGAGCTATAATAATCCATGAGGAACTGTCAGTGAGCCTTCCCTTGCTCCTATTTGTAACCTTTCCTTTTTTTCATAGACAAGTAAATATGGTATATGCTAGTGTTATTTTCTACTGTCTGAGAACCACCTACACCTATCTTTATCCTTACATATCATCAAAAATCTACTGTCAGCAGTAAATAACAACAAAATTGAATTGTAGACGTTTTGTATTTAGCACTGTCTTGGCTGAAAGACATTAACACCTATTTGTACTTAATGTAATATTTTCAAATGTCAGTGTCTCTCTCTACCCAGGCATCATGACTGCCAGAAGGTAATAGAGTTAAGTTCAATTATTTTCAAAGATGTGGTACTATAGTGTTAAGTATGCAGATATTTTCTGCAACAATTTATATTTCTTCTTCTATGATAGTCTGCTTTTTTGGCCCCTGTTTGCTGTCCACTGAATATGCATTTTTAACAGTGACTTGCTGATCTTTAATTTGTTTTCTGATTAATCTGATGTCATATCACTGTCAATTCTGAACTTCATAATTTTGTTGGAGCAATGCCTTTTCTATTTTGTCCCTAGTTTGCACAAGACTAACGTCATCTTTTGTCAAGTCTCTAGCAGGTGAAAAAAAACTGTTTTTTCAGTACTTCAGGCAAGAACTATAGGGCATTCTTCTTGTAATGAATGAAAGAGGGAAGAATCTTTCCCTATTCAATGATTCAGTACCAGTTATGAATTTGTGAACCTCTGTGTATAGCTGGGCAGCACTGTAGATGCAAAGGTTATGCATTTATTTGCACTTTTGAGGCCTTAAAAGTGTGCAAAATGACCTATAGAGGCTGGAAGAAGCTCAGACTTTTCAGATTGACTCCCAGGTCTCAGACTGATCCCCTGCCATGCCAGGTCTGCAGGTTAGAAGAGTGCATGCAAACAAGCACCCCCATCATCTAGTTTGCCTCAGCATACTTTACACATACATCTAGTATTATCATTGTGACTAGTTTCTCTAATGGAAATACATTTCTTTTGTTCATAATTTCTGCAGTAGGGGAAGTAGTTATGTGTGTTTGTTAAAGATGCAAGTACTCTTTCTTCAACATTGTCCTTTACCACTTTGCCACATCAAAGCTGAGTGAATTTGCTAGGCATGTCCTCTTCTGTTGTTGCATTGAGGAAACTCCTGGGAAAAGGCATGAAAAGCCAGAGAGCTTTGGGGTTATACAAATACTTTTGTCAAAGAAAACAAAGTGCAAAAACAGAAAAACAAGCTCACACTTTTTGGTGGTTTTTTTGTTTGTTTTTATTTTTGTTTTTGTTTTAAGGAAGAAAAATGAACATTTCTTTCCTTTCCCTTTTTCTTTGTCCCTACCTCACAGCTAAGGAAAACTGGCGTAGGACTGCTAGTCTTACCTAATTTGGTTTCTCCTCAGGGAGAGAGTGCTGTTTACTGCATGAGCAAAAACCCAGTGATGGATTAATTTTTGGTGTTATTTGAATCGCCTCCTGGTTTGGAGGAAAAAAACCTGAATCTGTGGGCATGTTTTATGAATTTTAATCAATCTGTGACCTTAGTTTATGAATTCCTGGTTTGCAATTCAGCCCCAGAGGTATTCACGTGTTCACTTCCTATTTAAATTATCTGCTTTAGGTTAATTAAATCAGGACTAGATTTAAAAAAAAAAAAAAAACAAAACCCAAATACACATTTCTTTTTGTAGCTGTATTATTTATGCATTTAAACCAATTCTTCTAGCAGGCCTAACTGTGGCAGTTACTGTCAGATAATATAGGAAATAAGACATGATAACCACAGAGGGCAGAATAAGATGTAAGTAGCACTGCAGCATTCATGAGTAACTGTTTCAAGTGGCTCATGTCAGCATAGCTTTAGTTAAGTTGAAAATCAGATGACTGGAAAACCGAAATACAAAAAAAGAACTGAGCTAGGGATTTCCAGTGTCAAGAAAGATGTTAAAACTAGGTTGACCACAAGGGGTGCAGTGTACATATATTTTATTTTACTAATATGGTATCCAATCACTTTATATACATTAAGATGATTTTATCTTAGAGATAAAGATAATAAAAGAATAGTCCTTTGCCAAGGTAGTGCTCCTCTGGCACTGAATTCATATACATGCTGAGTTTCCCACATGCTCCAGAAACCTTGAAACTTTCTTCTGATCTTAGGCAAAATTTTTATAGAATGATAGAATATGCTGAGTTGGAAAGGATGCACAAGGATTTCCAAAGTCCAGCTCCTGGCCTTGCACAGGACAACCCCAAAAATCACACCATGTGACTTTAAGTGCTGTCCAAACACTTCTTGAACTGTGGATGGCTTGGTGCTGTGACTACTTCTCTGGGGAGTGTGTTCCAGTTCCTGACCACTCTCTGGGTGAAGAACCTCTTTCCTAATATACAACCTAAATCTTCCCTGACACAGCCTCATGCCATTCCCTTGGGTCCTAACGCTGGACACCAGAGAGAAGAGGTCAGTACCTACCCCTCTGCTTCCCCTTGTGAAGAAGTTGAAAACTGATGAGTTCTCCCCTCAGTCTCCTCTTCTCCAGGTTGAACAAGCCAGGTGACCTCAGCCATTTCTCATAAGGTTTCTCCTCTACACCCTTCACCATCTTCTTGGCCTCCATTGGACACATTCTGATAGCTTTATAGCCTTCGTATTTATATTGTGGCACCCAAAACTGCACACAGGACTCAAGGCGAGGCTGCACCAGCCCAGAGTAGAGTGGGACAGTCACCAGGTTTGACCAGCTGTCAATGCCTGATGCACCCCAGAACATGGTTGGCCCTTCTGGCTGCCAGGGCATTTCTGACTCATATTCAAGTTGCCATCAACCTGAAGCCCCATATCTCTATCTGCAGCACTGCTCTCCAGCCTCTCCTTCCCCAGCCTGTATGCACAGCTGGGGTTGCCCCATCCCAGTTGCAGAATGCAGCACTTACACTTGTTAAACTTCATATTCCCAGCAGAGCAAGCACAACTGCCTGCTGGAGTGAGTGAAGAGGAGGGCCACCAAGTGGATTAGAGGGATGGAGCACCTCTCCTCTGAGGAAAGGCTGAGAGAATTGGTGTTGTTCAGCCTGGGAAAGAGAAGGCTTTGGGGATGCTTAATTGTGGCCCTCCAGTACCTGAAAGGAGCCTAAAAGAAAGAGGGAGAGGGACTTTTTACAAGAGCATGTAGTGACAGGAAAATGAGGAATGGTTTCATACTGAAAGAGCGTAGGTTTAGATTAGATATCAGGAGAAAGTTCTTTACTGTGAGGTGAAGGTGGTGAGACACTGAAACAGGTTGCCCAGAGAAGTTGTGCATGCTCCATTCCTGAAAGTATTTAAAGCCAGGCTGGATGGAGCTCTGAACAACTGGGTGTAGTGAAAGGTGTCCCTGCCCATGGCAGAGGGAATTAGATGATCGTTAAGGTCCCTTCAAAGCCAGGCAAACCATTAGTGGGTTAGCTTTAAATCTGACTCTGACTTCTAATACTTACTTTTTCCACCACATAACCACCAATAATATGCATTTTAAATGCTATCCAATGCATCATCAAGTAGCTAGAAAACACTGTAACAAAGAGATTCTTTTGAAGACTGTAACTACATTAACCCTTCTTTCTCCTAAATTCGATAGCTACAGATTGTGTCTATGTATTAGTACCAGAATTTATTCGAGTAGACTTCCAACTTTTAGAGGAAAGGAATGTTTTTGTAATTCATGTCCATCACTCAATCGTTTCAGTAGGTTGAATAAGTAAAGTGATCAATATAAAATAAATGCACTATTTGTATTGGATGCAATTTTTTTTTATTGTAATAGCTGAGCTCTTTTTAAAGTGCAAAACCTTTAAGTAGCTTTGTAATCAAAGTGTAAATCTGCTCTTTGAGGCATACCCTGGATCTGAGGCAATGTAATGGCCCATTGCTCTGTCTGATGCTTTGGGGACTGCTGTGTCACAGACAAGACAGGACTGCTCACTGCCTGGAACAATTCTCTGGCCCTGCACTAAAGTGTTTTCCTTGGGGACAGTTAACCCTTAACCTAGAGAGCTCATGGGATCTTCAGCACTGCACAATTTTAAAAACCTGGAAAGTGGTCATTCATCAACAACTAATTCTGATTAGGAAGGCCTAGAACAGATAGCATTCCAATTTTATGGTAATTTTTAGTTTAATATTTTTTTCCTCTATTCAGTCATTCTGAGTTGTATTCTCCATAATTTCTAGTTTAATTGTTTCATAACAAGAGGTAAAAGTGGGATGTCTTGAGGGCTTTTGGCTCAAATTCTTCATTATCATATGAGACGCCAAAAGATTTTGTTATGTTAAGTCAGAAATACATCTTTAAGAGAAGAATGAGAAGGAAAAGAAAAAGAAGACTTAATAGGGAGACTTGCTGCTGACCATTTATTCCTTCCAAAGATTTCAGGCCAAGGTTTGTTTGAGAATAGGAAGAAAAGGTTCTAAAGAAAAGGGAAGGAATTGCCACATGGGAAAAAATTTGAGAAGATTTCAGTTAAACTGAACATGGTGACACCAGCAATCTGCTCACTCATACATGAAAGAGAAACATTGATAGCATGCCCCACTCTTTATGAATTTTTAAACAATAAACTAACCAAATCTATCATATGTCTGGCAGTGTTTAAACAAACACAAGAAATGAATCAATGTATTTCTTCTGTCTAAGTACTTCCCTTTGAGATCAAATTGCTCTCTGCAGAGTAACTGAACTGTATGTAGGTGTTGACAACTAATATATTCTTTGAGGGCTAGGTATGAATATAATCAGCTTTCTGTGGACATAATTTTTGGCATGTTTTATCAAAATAACTGTAAGAGGAGAATGCGGTGCTGAATTCTAGGTAGGTGCAAAGAAAAGTAATGCTTGTGACAAGCAGAATGTCATAAATTTAAGTTACACTTTGTTAAAGTACCATAAATTAAAGGACAAAAGAAGGCCATCTTATGCTTGATTTCTGTAAAAAATCTGTACAATTTTCATTTATCATTGCAACGTATTGAAAATGGGAAAAGAGAGACTTCCCTACCACCATAGCAAGCGGACATGCATTACTATATGGAGGTATATGCATTATAGAAGTGCTAGGTTATGGAAAGATCTGTGAAAGGAATGCAGGCATCTGAATTAACACTTAATGTTGGACTTTGGCACTGACCTATAGTTCATTTCAATTATCTCCACTGACAGCTACCTGAGACAATTAGCATCCAGTTGCCATCTGTGAGCTGTTAGCAGCTTCTCTCTCAGCTGAGGCACTGTATCAGTCAGAGTGGCATTTCCATTTTATTGTAGTACAAAGGAATCCATGTGAGATCTCATTGAAGGTGCCCCTCCACATGTTAAGATTACAATTAGCAATTACAGAGCACACTGCCCAGGTTGCAGGTGACACTGCAGGGACCATTGCTTTCTTTCCAAGCAGGTGTCCTCTTGCTAAGCAAGAGCTCCCTGGTTACAACATGCCTGAGGAGTTCTGCATCTCCTACCATTACTTTCCATTTCTCCCTGAAAAAAAGGAATCTGTTACCCTTCTGAAAAGATTGAGCTTTTTTTTTTTTTTAGGGTCTGTGAAGAGTGAAAGATGAATACATAGGGAAGTAAATTTACCTCACAGAATCATAAAGCTGGAAGGAACCTTGGGAACGGATTTAGTTCTTCCCCAGTCCTAAGACAGAACTAAATATGCCAAATACACTTCTGGCAAATATTTGTCTATTCCCTAAATACCGGAGGAAGATTTCTGCTCCAAACAACAGGGCTCTGGAAACACTTTCTGAGAACAGGAAAGGGACTGAAATGCTACCTAGTGTGAGGATTGGAGCTTGGCCAGTTTGTGAAAGGAATCTGTGGTATAACAGCTGGTGCTAATAGGAGACTGGAACTGATTCTAGAAAAAGTCTATATCTGCTCTATATTCTTAGGAGGAGCTGAATATTCAATCAGGAATAATATTTCATTTGATTCTGGACCATGCAGGCCAAAACTCTAGCTAACTTTAAATTTGTTTACAGAGTAGGTTTAAGCAAGATTTTACAGTGCAAATCTCAGCAGGGAACACACCTGGGCTCCATCTTAGCTGCTCCTGCTGTTAGACAGAGATATAGGAAGGAAAATAGACAGAGAAACATAGACTATAAGGGAGACAGGGAGGGAATGGAGGCACTGTTTGGGGCAGACAAGCCTCTTGTGTGGGCAACTGAATAAAAGCATGTGTGGGAATCCAACTCTCTCAATCCCCAATAACTCTGTCCCTCTCCCTCACCAGAAACCAGCCTGACTTTCCAGGACCTTGGCATGGGCAGAGGAGGTGTGCAGGCTATGAGTATTGGTTGCTGCCCTGTTCCTTACGTCACCTCTGCTGAGTCATCCCATCCTGCTTGTAAGAAATGTGTCTACCTAGCTGGCCCAGGGAAAACTTCTTGTGAAGGTTTGATGCTACCAGCAAGCATCTAATGCCTTTTTCTTTTTTCTGTGAGCATACCAAATCCTGATATGCCCACCTCTCAAGTGCTGCCAAAATAATGTTAGATTGAGCTTCCAAGAAATTATGCTCCCACTTTGTTCCCCTTCGTCCCTGATAATGTGACTTTCAAACGTGAGAAAGATTTGTGTGGCTCTGATAGGGCTGAAATCTCTTTTCTTTTAGCAGATGTCTAGTCATAGTAGATGCTGGTTCTTGTTCAATGTAAACTGCAATTCAGATTTCCTTATATGCCACATCTCCAAATTAGATATTGTCTTACACTTCTCAGGGGTGAAATAAAGATGTTTTCAGAATAAAACTGTCAAAGAATGTTAGCTTTATTAGCAGTAACAAAAATGAAAAGCAAGCTTTCTTGAGTAGATGTAAGACATAAAACTTGGTGAATACAGATAAAAGGATAATTTTTATGCAATGACAGCCCTAGATCAAGAAAATGAAACAGATAAGTGATAAGCATACAGAAAATGAATAACTGCACATCAGGTTGCTTGGTACTAAGACAACATTAATTTTATCTTGCATAAACTAGAATGATTGAAGAAAGTAAAATATTAAAGAAAGACAGGTGAATGCTGAAAATCATATAGTATAAATAGGTATTTTGCGTAATTTACTTTGTCTTATCAACATATGTTGTTTGTTTGGTTTTTTTAGCAAAGGCCTATCTCAGTTTGCATCAAATTCTGTCACCAAATAATAGTACTTGGAATAGGTTAAAGCTCTTTTGATTCATACACAGGCAAAAAATTTAAGTAGAGTTAGGATCGGAAATATATCTCAACAGTTTAAGTTGAAATATGTTTAAATTTATTTAGAGGCTATTGTAATTAATTCATCTGAAAAAATAAGAGAATATATTTTTAGATAGGTGCATCTAGACATTATAAGGTATTAAAACATGTTTGGGTGAGCTAGGAACTGTAATATTCCCTTTCACAACCTTTCAAAATTCTCAACTGGTTTAAAGACTGCCATTCTGTTCACTAAATAGTTTAGACATTGTCTACCCTTTTTCTTCATTTATCACTGAAATGATCTCCTTTGGAGGAAACCTTTACTTTCCCCGGAGTGATATTGTGCAACACCTACAAGACTGCATTTGGGTAACTTTAATGTTTTTTGATCTAAACTAAGTTACACTATACTAATTTTTAAATCTCATACTTTTTTTATCTCATCGCTCCTTGATGGTCTTCCTTTAAGAGACTATTAAGGCAAGAAATGTTGTTAGGGATCTGGGGGAGACAGTGCAAAGACACCTGGTACCCCTTGAAAATCCTTTACATGGCAGAAAGGATTGCTGGGAGACATGCTAGTGTTTTCCTTTTGAGCTTCCTATGAAGATGGTGCTTAGGATCTTATTGCAGACCTTTGCTTTATGCCTTTCAAAAAGTGTTATTTTCTGTCAGTGCTTCTCCCTACCTTCAGTACTTCTCATTCCATTGTAAAGGGAATCCTAAAGCCAATTGAAGTCCACTGCAGGATTCCCACTCTCCTATGTTTTTTTGGGACCATATTCTAGCACATAGTTTATTTTCAACTGTACTAGAAATGGTCAAATATGAGCATAAGTTATGGCATGTCTCAAGCTGATTCACTTTTCAGTCAAAATTTTTAAAAAATGGATAAATGACAACATTTTTTTAAATTAGTATAAAAAATCTGAATGCATTTAACATTCTGTCTTGGGTTGAGCTGGCAAAATGCCAACTGCCCAAGAACAGAGAAAAAGGGTTCTTCCTCCCCCCAACCAGCCAAAGGGAGAAAGAAGAGGGAGAGGGAAAAAAAACCCCTCAAACCAGGTTTCTTCTGACACTAACTACATGTATTTATACAGAAAAGAGAAAATTAAAAGAAAACTACAATATAACACACTCTTACACAAGTTATATATAACTTCCCACTACCCAATAAGCACAGATTTTACCATTCTGACTACAAATCATTCTAAAAAAAGTTAATTCCCCAAAGACAAACTTAAGCAAAGAGAAGAACTAAGAACAAACATTTTACTTCCCTTAGATAACATGATGGTGAGCCGGTGCTGTGGGCTTGGGCCTCCCCATCCCTGCTGGGACAGCACGGTGTCTTCTCTGTACCTCAGCCAAAGTGAAACTGACTAAGCCACTCCCACACACTGGATTTTACCCCTATTGAGATGATGTAAGATGGTGTGGAATACAATATTGTTGGCTAGAAGAGGTCAGCTGCCAGCTAGCTCGGCCCAGCTCAAGGCAGCTGACAATTTCAGGCCCAAATCTGAACTCCAAGGCCCAAATTTAGGCCCACCTAGCTAAACCCATAACACATTCTCAATTAATTTAGCACAGCTGATCACAATTATGAGAGTATTGTGCTTTTATGTTGTGTCCTCATGAGTTGTTTGGGCCATTAACAGTACCCCCATTCCAGGTCTTTAGCAATACGACTAAGCAAAACATATTCATGATATTACTTACTCCTCCTAAAAACTGATTCATTGTGAGCTACAGAGTTGGTAGTGTTAGGTCCCCAGCTATCGCCACTCAGCATCTTCAGGTAATTCATGTTACAAATGACAGCCTTATGGTAACTGTTAAGGTAGTAGCTATGAAGTCAATTAACTTTATCAGGTGACTAGTAAGATCAGTACTGCTAGTCAGAGGTTACAGACCCTACGCTAATTTTGCAACTTGAGGAACAATATTTTTAGGGTTATAAATTCTTCAAAGAGGTATATGGGTCAGATACTGATCTACTTTTGATTCATTGGCCTCTCAAAAGGAAGCACTGAAAACCACTTTAACTTTCAACGTGACACTGGAAAAGATGTTCAGTGAAAAGGCAGATTTATCAAAGTGAGGGAAGGCAGTGGTTGCCAGGAGATAAATTCATTGGCACTGAAGATCCTGACTACCCCTCAGACTATGTGACTCTGGTGAGACTCTGACTGGATGGAGTGTCTCAGCTGATCAGAGGAGCATACTGCAGAAAACAGGGGACTGGCCAGATGATGAAAAGCAGTAACAGATCATTATTTTTTAACAATGAAGTTCCATAAATATGCTTTTTTACTGTAGGAAACCATTTGTATTTAAGATAGCTGTCTAGAAAATGGAGTAGTTTAAAGAAAAATGTTGTCCCATGGTCTAGGAGAGCTGTCAAAACCACTTGGCAAACAAACAGACAAAGTAATTAATGTCAGAGATATTTATATATAACTCCTAAGGAAAAAAAAAAGTAATGCTGAGTGTATTTGAGAGTCTAGCACAAGTTGTCACACAAGTTTTGTGAGACAGAAGGGATGGGATTAGAGTGCTCATAAATTGGACTCTGAAATTGTATTTCCCTGTCATTAGGAACAGAATAAATGTGCCTCTAATTTTCAGTCCATCTGATCTACCCTAAAGCAAAAATCTTTGTAAGTATTTTATGAGTTTCTGTGTCTCCTTTCTACCCTGGCTAACAAACTCTCTATTGTCCTCAAACTCCACCACCTCAAGGACTATACTTGTTCAGATTTAGTGTCACACATTGTTTCCTGGAGTCATCTGATGAATGAAGGCAAAGAAGCAACTACAGATCAGGATTTCCTTTATTGCCTTATCTACAACTTCCTATAAGCTGAAACAGAATTTATTGCAAATTCCTATCTTTTTGTGTATGATTCTTCTGTCACTTACCACCTTCTCCCTTTTGGCTTTGTCCTCCAGCTTAAAAAAAATCTGAACTGTACCAGAGGTGACTAGTCTGACAGGCTCAGGGCAACTGCTGAGCAATGAGATGACCTGCAAGTCTCCTGAAAGGAGCAGCAAGGCAAGCCAGCCAAGAATTTCTTAGCATTAGGAGTGTGATGTCAGACCCAGCTGCTGGTGATGCCAGCTGCTCCCAGCGTGTTTTGGACATGGAACAGCAAGCTAAGAAGGGGCACTTCAGTTTCCTCCTTTGCCATTCATCTTCTAGTCTCCTTTTGTTTGGCTAGAAGAAGAAAGCACAGAAAGGACAGCAGAGGTGTCTCTCTTTTTGCTATGGCCTTATCCCTGTTGTCTCCTTTGCCTAAGGAGGGAGGGAGACTTTCAGCCAGCAAATTTTATTCCAAGGTGTTGTTCCTCCCATAAAAATCAGAGGAGGGGGAAAGTAAGGGCACTTTTTTTGTTTGTTTGTTTTTCTCACCTGATTTGTGAATAGTGGTGTAACGTTGGCTTACTTGAACAGTTTGTCAAGCAAAAATAGTCGCCCGAGGACCAAGCTGAAGCCTAAGTGTCTCTGAGCCCTGAGAAGGTGGAGGTTTCGATGGTTTCTCCCCAAAGAGGGAGGCAGGACGCCGCCGGGCTGCTACTAGAAGGGCGGGCGGCTCGGGCAGGGCTGGCCCCGGGCAGGGAGGCTCCCGGCGCTGCACTTGCCATTCCGGCCCTGCACTTGCCATTCTGGCGCTGCACTTGCCATTCCGGCCCTGCACTTGCCATTCTGGCGCTGCACTTGCCATTCCGGCCCTGCACTTGCCATTCCGGCCCTGCACTTGCCATTGCAGCCCCAACAGGTGGCAATCGCCGCCCGGCTCCTCTCCCCCGCCTCCACCGAGCACCTGCACAGAGGACTCTGCTGCCGAAATCCTCCGTACGCGGCAAAGCCAGCGCTTAAAATGGAGCTCCCTCTGCACAGGCTGTTGCCTTTCAGGTGTCAGGTAATTTCCTGAGCCTGATGTCGTGCTCTGCTGCGTCAGAAATCTGAAGTAGAAGAAAGCCGCCAAAACTATGGCAAAAGCCACGATCTTGTCTCAGAGACATTACCTGGAGTCACACGGAAGTCCTCAGGTCTGGGGATGTGTGTGTTTGATCTGATGCAGGATTTGCCCCTCTTGTTTTATTTTAATTTCCATATTTGTTCCTGAGGTGTAAAAAAATAAATAGTCTCAGAAAACGAAAGGGGGTGTGTGTGTGGAGAACAGTGCTGTTAGTGAAGCTAAGAGTTCATGCATTGCTATGGAAACGTTCACATCCTAGCAACAGCTTATTGATAGCAAGATGACATGGAAAGACAAGAGCTGATGCCTTTGACTCACGAAAAAACAAGCTATCCTGCATTTCTACTCCTTTACCGTCTTTTCCAAGAGTTTATAGTGGTTTAACATAAAAATCCCTGATGAATATTTCTTTTGTAACTGCTTTGCTTTTATGCTGAAACATTACGTGCTAAGAAAGGTAGATACAGTTGAATTATTATAGTTGGCTATCTGACAAAAAAAATTTATTAAAATGCAGCAAAGAAACTCAAAGCTATTAAACTGTTGTGGTTTTCCTTTAGAAATGTAGAAAGACCTTTTTTATTAACTAAAAATGTGTAGAAGGTTAATTAACTCTTTCCTGTCCATCTTTGCACTTCCCAGAATATTTGCTACAGCTGAGATCACTATGCTGTCACTTGGTGCTATGCAGGGTGAAATTGGTTGTTGTGTGGTTTGCATTCCTTGTGATGCCCAGGGACTGTGTGTGCTGGGAAAGACTGAAAATCTTTCTTTGTGTGCCTTTGGGTTAGGGTGGACAGAGCAGCACTCAGGTGCATTTGCTGAGGAATTGCATTTACTTCATCTTCCTGATGTACAGTGGTACATAACCCCAGTGAAGACAAGGGTACCACAGCATTCACTGTATGTGAAAGGATGTATCCTTGAGAGCAAGGATCAGAATGCTGTTTGAACTATTGTTACAATTATTATGTACAATAGCACTGTGGAGTCCCAATTGTAAAGCAAGATTTAATAGTTTGTTTGCCAATATGATTATTCATTGTTAAGAAGAAACCCCAACAATTCCTTTATAATTTTGTGTGTGTGTGTGGTGGCTGTATACTTGTTGGAAATGTTTCTGTCTAAGTATTCCAATAACCAATGCATGATGTTGTTTTGTACATAGTGTCACTGCAGTGTTTAAGAGCTTTGCTGAACAGAATCCATTAAAGGACTCCCTGAACATTATATTTATTGTGAGAAGATCAGTGAATCATAATAGTTCCATGGCTAATAAAAACCACTTTTCACAAATGTGACCCTTTACCTGTACATGAATTAAAAATGGAGCTAATGAAACATCCCAAGTGAAATTAGTGATGTTTACAGAGTTTGTAAACCCTGCTTATTTACCTACTATTTGATATATAAAAAAATAAATAAATAAAATTTGTGCACTTTTTTGTTCCTTTAGCAGTATTTTTCCCTTGGACAAAGAACTGCTTAGGTGATCAACAAGCCAGGTTGATATTTTGATACTACCATTGCATTAGGTTTACAATAAATGAGCAAACTAATGCTGTGGAACCATTGAAGAAGCAGTTAGAAATGTGTAAAGGAGAGGAAGAATACAATAATGCCAGCAATATAACTGAAGATTTTCGTGCCTGATGCTTAGGTGCAGGGTTTCTAGACAGAAACAGAAAAAGCAACTGGAAAATGATTATGATAATTAAAACAGGACTTAGATGAACTTCAGGATCCTATACTTCAATCTCTATTTTCTCCCTAATGCAAACAGCACCTTAATACCTTCTAGTCTAATCTAGAGGTCCCTTCAGTGCCAACACAGCTGTGTTGCTGTGTTTCCAGAGCAGGATTTATGTGAATTACAAGGTAGAGGACTCTGATCAGCACCTTACTTCCTTTCCAATAGTAACCTATAATTCAGAAGTAATCCTGAAAGCAGGCACTAGACTTACCAGGCTCTTCTCAACTGGCACTGACTTTTGCAGAGTCTCTCAGGGGTCTTTAGCTATTATTTCAGCTTCAGATTTGAAAAGGGTGGAAGGTGTAGATGTGGGGATTGCCCTAAAGGACAATCCTAGTGGAATCTTGTCCGTTTCCTCAGTGCCTGCAAAGCAACATGCACTGTGAATAGTGAACCAGAGTCTGCCATGATTTTTAGTTACTCATTCATGTATTTGAAATTCTTTTTCCCAATCCCTGTTCTTGGATGAATTCCTGTTAGAGTTAGGGGCCATGGGAAAGTCCTGTCAAGATTAAGAGCAGGTGTGCATGTGTGTGTGTAAATCTGGATGACAGCATGTCATCAGGTATCTTAAATGAAAATGCATTTTCCCTCCACTGAACCATTTGGAGTCTTTACAGGTTTGAAAAAATATGTGTTTTGGAAAGCAGCAGGCAGACAGGGAGCAGCTGCAAATATTGCTTCTCTCTATCCAAACTAAAAACAGGAAACAGTTCTGCCTGTTGAGGTTCATTATTTCTCCCTCTTTCCTGAAGAATACTAAGCAGAAGTTCAAATCAGGCTTTTCAAGAAATGTGATCGACAGTATTACCTTTCTTGCAGGAGCTAGGGGAATATTAACTTTTCAGAGAGAAATAATTTTTTAATTCTAATAATTCACATTAATTCAGGACCTCTGGTACATGTCCTATGCATCTGCTCTCCTGATTTCTCTTGACTGACTTCTTGACTGATGCACTGACTCATTTGGGAAAACGTCCTTTTCCTTTCTTTCAGTTGAAGGTGTGTTACCTTTTAGTAGAAGATTGATTAGTCATCATTACACCTGAGAATGTCTTTTTTTAATCACTTCAAGCAAATATGTCTACAGCTGGAAACATAATTAGATGCATTACTGAAACATTTTTTGTTATTCTTTGATTATATTTTGACAGAAAAGAAATGTCAAGGGCATAGCACTTCCTTATTAGCTCTGAAACACGTATACCTGTTGTACATATTTATCTCTGCCTTGTCACGCTATCCTTTCAAATCTTCCTTTTGCTGCCTTGTAGTTAGTGTCTTGCCATTGTTTCATGATTTAAGGTTAAGATTTTGTATGAAGATTTCATGAAGAGCAGCTGCAGATTGTCTTCTCTGAAGCTATAAACCATCTTTGTTCAATTGCAAAGATAAGAAATCAACTGGAGCTTTAATGATTTATACCAACTGCAAAGCTGGTCAACCTCACTAAGATTTCACTTTTGTCATGCAGTCCTCTCTGTTGGACAGCAGTGGAGTCTCTATCCAGTGTGACAGAAGTAAGAGGCATTAGTAAGGGTTACACATTACTTTGAGATTAGTGTAAGTATTTTGATACTGTTTTTCTGGTGTTTACTCTGATATGTATCAAACAACTGGGAAGAAAAGATAAAAACTAAGACTGCCAAAGAGTAATTCTGACTTTTTGCAATCAGGTAATATATCTGTTTCTTTGAGTTACTTTTTTGTGCAACAGCCAAGAACTCATTTCACCAGCCAGAATTTGTACAGGTCTGAAATAAAAGTAAACTTTAGTCAGGGCTTCTATCAATTTTTTTTGATGAAGGTAGAGTTTGTCCCATCATCAGCAATCATTTTCATGTTCAAAGATGTCTTCCTAAGAGGAAAGCTCAGTGTTACAAAACATCCAAAGCTAATTAAAAGAACCCAACTGTAATGGAGTATAGGGCAAACTGTCACTGGATTTATGACAATAAACAACAGCTAAGTAGCTTACACTGAATCTCAACTGCAAGAATTTACTCACTGGTCTCTTAAGTAACATATGGAACCATTTTATCTAAGCTGTACTGGAAAGCTGATGAGAAGGACACCACGTACTTTGCCATTTTCTTGAGGTGTTACATTACTTGTAATTGAGAAATACTCAAAGGGAATGAATCTGTAAGTGATGCTGATGATTTGAGTGTCATATTTCCTATGAAGTTATTACTGAACCAGATCTCCATTATGATGTTAGGGGACACCATATTGCTTTGAAGAATTGTCATACAAGACACAGATAAAGCACAAACTTCAGGATCCTGCTTGTTTGTTGTCTTTGAAGGTGCTGCTGTACTTTTCAGAAGCAAGGAGGCATTCTTCTGAGATTTCTGCATACATAGCCATACCTTTTTCCCCTAATATAGGCTTGCAATTCAGGTTGACCACTGAATTGCTGCTAATTCTTTTCCAACGTTTTCTAGCATACAATTTGGAACCATATTGTAGCTACCCTACCATCCCCAGTCCTATGGGGCCTGAAGATCATGACATCTGCAATAAGGAAAAGATGCACAGAACCCAAACTGAATGAAGACATGCCACACTAACAACAGTTTCACTGCTCCCTCAGGTTGAGCTCTTTCATGTTTGTTTTCTTAGGCTCTTTTTATTTAAGCTGGGAAAACAACTGTTAATGACATGTTATTTTAATAGGGTTCTTTTTCTCTTTGGAGCATACCTTCAAAACTGGCCATTCTCTTAGCAGTGTTAACTGGAGAATATTGGGTTTTAGGCTAGGACCCACCACTGAAATCAGCACTTGCTTGACTGGATAGACCAAGATTGTACACTACTTCATGGTGCATTGGACTGTTTCTCTAGAACATAAACTTTTGAAAACTGTATCTCATGAATAAAAATTCCAGACCAGGTTCTTGCAAAGACAGAGAGAACCCTACTAAACTGAGAGGAAAGCAGGAAAAAAAGAGAAAGGTTATGGAGAGAAATTGGAGACAATTTTACCTCCTGTTGTTTTTTTCCTTACTGTTTGTTTTATATAAGGAGCAAAACTGACAATTAATGATATCCATGAAGCAATACAGGGCTTTCTTAAGCTTTCCACCTTTCCCTGGTATTGTCACCTCAGCCAAGTAGGGCTTGGTGTTTTCTGAAATTTGTTTCCCCAGCCTCACTCTTCTTTACCTTCTTCCAAGGAAATTGCACTAGGTCTGTGAGCAACTTCAGAAAAGTCGTAAGATGGAATGAAGAGGCAAGAGAAAGGTTCAAGGACATGGAAAAACCTTTTGCTTATGAAGAAGGTATAAAAAGAGTGGTGTGTGTGAAGGAATGGTTACACAGAAGTCCTGGCATCAGAAAAGAGGACAGTGCTAAAGAGCAATGTGGAGAGCTTTTATATGGCAATATGGCAAATGGAAACGTAGGACCACAGAGTTGAAGTTGAGCTGTTATGGAGGACGGTGAAGAGGGGAACCCCTTGGCTGAGATAGAAGCAGAAGAAGGGGGACAGATGGCACATGGGTAGCTGAGGGAATAAAACGAAGGAAAGCAAGGAGCCCCTGCTCAGGTAACACTTGCTTAAATTTCAGCAGCTGCAAAGAGTATGATATTCTAGGGCTGGGACACGAATGACATCTGACTGCTGAGGTTACAGTATAACATGAAAGTTAACTGATTATATCAAATGTCCAAGTAGTTCTTTTGAACACTGAGTTTTAAATCCACTTACCTCAAGTATTCAAAGATGCATGTCTAAATTTCTTTTCTACAACCACGTTATGAGGTTGAAAGTCAGTTGCTTTTTCGCTTAACAGGAAGAGAACATGAAAGGAATGAGAAAACACAGGAAGTCAATCAGCACAAAAATTTGAGCAAATGCTTGATGAGTAGGCATTTTAATGCTTAGTGAATAGACATTCTGCTTGTGGTTCTTGAGTAAAAACCATTTTCATGCTTGTCAGGCACTAATAAAAAATAGAAAGAAATACCACGTTTATTTTTTAATGGGACATATGATGAGAAGGTGAAATGGATTGATTCATTGGTATTTCATGCCTAGCTACTTAGCATAGCAAGGATATATATTTAAGTTTAAATAGATGAGAAATTGATTTTCTGATGCAGCATTTTCTATGATAGGCTATCACAATATTTTGATTCTAAGTTGCTATTTAGGCCTTTGTAGGATTGAATCTGAAATTTCTTTTATGAATCAACCCTCTTTTTGATAAATCATTTAGGCCAGTGAAGTGGTTATCAGCATGTAGTGGGAAGAAGAACATTCAAATATTTTAGAATGGGAGACCACAGAATAAAAATGAAAAGGAAGACTTGTGTTAAGTTTACTTCAATGTGAATTTCTGAGTAATTTTGGGTCAGGGATGAGAATTTAACGTGTAGCTGAAATATACTCTTGCACTTTACAAAGACTCATAAAGCAGGAGGTCATTATCAGTGTTCTATGTCCATGCAAATGCAGCTGAAGATCTTGTTTTCCTCTTGAGCTTTGCTACATATGCATTTGAGACCATGGGAACAAAAGCAGATGTGAACAAAACCACTTGCAGAGATTAAGGCTTGATCTAACCCCCCCACAGCCTCAAAATGGTAGTTTTTCCATTCCTGTATGCATGTGTGTCTGGGGAAGGAAGACTGTATGCCTGTTACAGCTTATGTAACTTGGAATAATTTTTCAATTACAGTAATTTTATCTTTTCCATATATTGTTCAACCTCCAACCTTGAAAAAGGATTAATGCAACCAAATACATTAAACTTGATCTTTTCCCAAGTTTTGAAAGCAAAAGTGATGTGCCAATTAGATTCCACATATTATCTTTATCATTTAAATATATGTACACTTTAATTTATGAAGGAAAGATGCAGGCTTCAACATAGGGTAAAAAGGTTGGAAGGGCATTTTTGTTGATCAGATATGTAAGCTCAAATTTGGTACTTTCATCTAATAATGAGTCTTTTGATCTCTGTTTTGGTTTAGATTTGGTTCGTTGTGGTAAGGAACCAAGTAGGAAATATGGATTCCCATCCCAAGAGGGATTTCTTCCTCACAGCTTCTCCATATCTCATCCATCTTTCTGCAGCTATTAAATAGTAAGATTAATTTAAGGCAGAAAACATTGCCATCCTGCAAAAGGAAGCACAAGAGTTTAATTCTTCTTAGATAAAGGAAAAATAAAACAAAAAATTGAAAAGCATAGTGCATAATAAAGAAAGTTATTGAGTAATACAGAAATTTTATAGAGTATTATAGAGTGAACTAAATCAAATTTACAATTTTCTGACTTCCAGGGACACTTTTTGTTCCAGATGAGCAAAGGTCTTTTTGTCTACAAAATCTTCACAACAACTTCGTCCATCCTGAGTCCTGTGAATTTGATACTGTGGATTTCTGTTCATTTGAATTTTAGCTTGTACTTAACACAGTTGGCCAGAGATGGTGCTGAGTGCTCGGGTATTGCAGAATGAAATGCAGTGGGAACTTGAACAGAAGTGATTTGGGACATTAATCATAGCTGCACTCAGCTGCCATGAGTTATGACTTTGATAGAATTTAAAACTAAAGAAAAACACCCCACTTGTAATACTTAGACAAACTGCAGCAAATAAAATGATTTTAGAAAATGAGAAAACAGTTTGGAAGATGTAACACAGGGAAGAAGATTTTTGTGTGTGTATGTTTGCTGATGTTTTATTGCTTAGTGAAATAAAGGTAATACTCTGGTCGTGAATTCATCTAGCCTTATCATTTACTGCCATCACTTACATTATTATGTACTAGTAGCAGCTGTGGGTTGCAGATAATTTTTTACTGTCTTTTCTTAATTTTCACCTCTGTCTTTTTTCTAGGATAAAAGTCTGTGCAACTGTGAGGCACTTAGAACGTATGAAAAGCTGCACCATAAGTGAAGGTCAAACACTGCAACCCTTTCCTTTGTTATGAGCTCTTATTCAAAACCAACCCTACTGTAGTCAGTGCCAGGGTTCACCAGGGTAAGGGCCTCGGCCTCTAAGGCTTTCTGTGGTGACGCTGGAGCCTGCTTTGCCATGTACACTGGTCTTTTCCAGCTCTTTCTTACCTGTGGATTTTTAAATTTTCTGATTTATATAAGTATCACCAGAACATCAATACAAAGAGCATCAAAACCAGGTGAAAATTCCTGTTCACAACTTGTTTTTTCCACAGTTTTTATTCTGTGTTTACTGCTGCTGGCAGCTGGATCAAGCCCTTTTGGTGCTGGACCTATGGTGTTAATCTCATTCATTAGTAATGTGGGCATGCTGGGTCCAGCTGAAGGGTATTGCAATAGATCAAGAAGGTCCCCACTGAGCAATTCATTGGTGCCTCTGGATGGCTCCAGGGTGTCCTTCCTGCAGAGACTGGCATAAAAACCCGGAGCAACCTTATGTCCCAGTCCCCTGTCTGCCCAGACAAGGAATTAGTCTGAGTGAACCAAGAGCCCTCTGGCCTGTATAAAAGCCAACTTGCCATGGAAACCAGTGCACAGGGAGAATGTCGTGTATTTGAGTTTAGTCCTGACAGCCTTGGCTTGCTGCTCAGTCCCGTAGCGTAGATACTTCCTAGGCATAACTTCTGGGGGTGTTGCATATCAATTGCTTTCCACCAACTCAACTTTTTTTCATGTCTGTCATGCCCTTACTAAAGCATCAATTCCTTTTGACCTTTTTTTTACAAGACTACAAGAATTATACTTTTATTTAAAAAATGTTGATTATGATTCTAGATTTAAGTCTAAAAGTTTGGATTCATGCTTTCTTCCTGAGCTTACCTTCCTTTTCCTAAAAAGAGAAGGACCTCCTTAACAGCAGAGCTTTCCAGCTTTGTGTTGTTTCCTTCACTTTCCGTATAATATCAAAGTACATCCCTTCCTACCTCCTCCATCCTGTGGCTTTGGATGCTGGCCTTGTGCAAAAATACTCCTGCATCAAGTGTTCAGATGTATCCAATACTTTGACTCTTGGACCATGAAGGCAGCTTTCCCTAACCAAGGATCTGCACTTTTATTGAGTCACAGGGTCAACCACGACTGTCGGGAGATGTTGGGATTGCTGCAATCAGAAATCGAGGCAATTTATCCTCCCTTTCATCTCCAGGATATTTTAATTTGAAGAGTGTGGGTAGTTTCCTGCTATTTATGGAAGCCATTACAAAATTGGATGGGTATCTAGGACTTGGATTTCTTAGGAGGTCGCAGGCTGTGGAGGTGGTGGCCATATCAGTAGCAACTTTGTTGACCTCAGCTGTCAACAGCTCAGGTAGTAACAAACAGAGGCTTCTCTCCCATACTAACAAAGATTTTTGTGGATTGTTCCTACTGAACAGTATTTATTCTGGTGGTGGGTATCTTCTAAACCTGGTATATTTGTATGTGTGCTTTGGAACAGAAGACAGAAGCATTGATTCAGGAAATCTTAAGTGGTACAAAATGCTCTCTGTGACCTCAGTGAGTAGATGGTACTGTCATTAATACATGATCCCGAGTTTATTGCAGGAGCAAGTAAAAAGAAAAGATGGAAAGTGGAGAAAAAAAAATCCTCATATTACCTGTATTCTTAACTTCTGATGAAGAATTGGCCAATATTCATAACCAGGTTAGTGGAAATCAGCAATACAAAAGTGAAAAAAAAAGTCAATAACCTTTTAGTGAATAAACAGTTGTATATGTTTTACTTAAAATGGGCTTTATCAGTGAAAATCTTTGAGAACCGTTTTCCTAATTAATAAGGCAAGGTTCATATGATGGAACTGAAACCAGTTGCTACACTTTCTATCCAGGAGTTTTTGAATAAGGGAAAACCTCATTCATGTTGCTTTTGGGAAAATGACAATTTTAAAACTCTGTGCACCATTAAAAGGGAGCACTTCTTCTACCAACCCCTTGCCCATGCACGTTACTCATTAAAAATACAGAAACAAGAAAAATAAGACCTGTCTGAGGTCAAAGAACCCCCATGAGAGGGACTTTAAATGAGAAAATATTGGATCAGCTCACAGTGTCTAGAAGATAAACAGGGAACAGAGATCAGTATGTATTTCAGTCCTGAACCATTTACTTCATCTAGTAAAATGAATCATAACTGGGCAGATGAGAGGAATAACATGATAATGAAGTGCCTGATTTCATCACACTTTCTGTTCTATATTTCATCCTGCACACCATGTACACACAAAGAACAAGTTAGTAGGGGGTAATTATGACCTAGAGGGTCATGTTTTGTGGGCACAACATGAAAGGCTCTTTGATGCTAATGAGTAATCCAAACAATTTCCTACTTTGCCAGATAAATCTAGACACCTTTTAAATCCAAGTTTGCATTCCTTGACAGGTATAATACTGGGCACCAGATAAATAATGCATGAATCACGCATGTTATTTTGACATGTGTGAGACAGATTAAGATATGGAGGGAAAATTACTATGAATTAATATATTCGGTGCTCCATTGCATTCAAATAAGAGCTAGAAAGACCTTCCAGGTGTCTTAGAGTATGAGTTACAAACCTGTTCTGAGAGCTTCTGGAGTAGGTGTCCCCTATAAATCCACTGTTTTCGATGTCTCAAAGAGGTTGGAATACACTGCAGACAATGTAATAGTGGACTGTGTCACCTGTCTCTCTGAAGCTTTTTAAAAAATTCATTACTGTATTGAAATCTTTGTGCTGAGCTGGTAAGCAGACCTTCTATTTGTTTGCTGTTAGCTATGTCACTTGTCAAATCTCTGATGTATGCTTTCTCCATTGCTTATCCTGTTGATTGTGTCTCTGGCCTTTTGTCAGAACGGAATATGATCTCTGACACTTGGGTCAATTTCCTGTATAGCTGTCATCAGCCTTATTAACTTGCCTGCTTTTTTTTTCAACCAAAACCATATCCATCTTCCTTGACTAAATTTGCATATGGGAAGGAAAGCACATGAATTAGATCCCTGGACTGAATCTTGGGCTCAGCTGGTGCCACTGCTCTCCGTCACGACCAAGGTGTATTTTGATTGTGCATTTTCTAATATATTCACCTCTAGTCTGCTTCAGAAGGTAGCTTCAAGCAGTTTGGTGGAAGGCTCCAGCTAGACCTCTTAGCTGGCCACAGACTTTCTTCCTCTCTACATACACCAAGGAGTGCTGGCAGAACCGTGACATGCCCTTAATTATAAGAGCCCATTGTATATCTACAGGAGTCCTCCTGTTCACACAGATTTTTGCAAAAGGCAATGAAAGGCATGTGGGAGGATAAGATCATATTGTCATGCTGACTACAGATGAAATACTGCTGAACAAGGTTGTCCAGTTTTGTATTCCTGGGAAAAGTGTCCAGGATTGAGGTGCAAAGGGCAAATTGTTTCAGAGGGATTTTTGTGGCTTTTCCTTCGTTTAATAGTGAAAGCCAATACAGTTTCAACTCATGTTACCAGTGGATGTTAAGGCTTACATGCCATAAAGGAACAGCAAGTTTATGGGCAGATGTTTAAAGAAGCAACCCAGGGTGCCAACACAATGTTTTTGACTGTGATGAGTAACTGCCTGTGTTCAAGCTCACAGCTTTTGTTAACCAGCTGCAGCCAAGAGGAAAGCTAACTCACAGTAGCCTCCATGCCAGAGCACACACATGAGCAGGTAAGCTCTAGTAGTCATACTGTAATTTCAGACCCTTGTTTACCACAGGACACTTGCTCTGTGTGTGCCTGAGGGCACCTGTAATAGATCTGAATTTGGTAATTTGCAGAGAAAACAGATGCATTCGGTGTCATGTGTGCAGAAATGAAGTTCTTATTTTTTAACGGAAACTGGTTTAGAGATAAATTAAATAGATTCTTCTGCTTTAAATTTTGCTTGGTTAAACCTATTTAGGTAGCTGTATATAATAAAAATATTATTGAACTCCTTTATTATACAATCTCAGGACCTGAAGTTAAAGCAATATTGTCCTCCAGGTATGGATGGATATTCTGCATCCAAACCAAAACAGTATTAATTCCTTTTGTGTCTTGAAGAATATTTGTCTGAACGAGATTTGTTTTCACAGCTTTTGCATAAGCTGTCCCTTTGAACAAAAGTGTTTGGAAAACAATGTTTCAATCTGGAAGAGAAACAATAACATTTTGTGCAAAGCAGCATGATGTTTTAAAAATTGTATAGCCATACAGAAGCTGAAAATAAAAATAGTTTTACATTTACATAGTTCTAAACAATTTGTTCCTAAGTGGAATTAAAACCCAATTAGTGGTAAAATAAGAAATAAATTAGAAAAAGCCATATTATTATTTTTTGCCCACAGTCTAGTTCCCTGAAACTACACTGAACTCTCTCTTACATTATACTGTGAAGTGAAAAGATTAAAACAAGAAATGCAAGGAAAGACTGAGCCATTACAGATGAACCAGATAGTAGATAGTAGCTGTCTGTTTCTCTATTTTCAATTACAGCTGGTGACTTTATCACCCCTCCCTTCCCAGCACTTTCTTCTGCTCTTAAAATATAAGCCACATTTTGTGCGAAATTGTATATAATTTAAAATTATCACGTTAAATATGGAACATTTGTTCATAACTTGTATTTATATTTGAAGTTCTCTGCTTCTGGAGCATTTCTGAAATAGAGCTGTTTTTGTCAGCTTCTTTTCAACAATAGCAGCTGGTAGAAGAAAAGATGTTATCTCTTCATGAGCTTTGCCACACTTTATTTATTTATTTTTTTAAAAATTATCTTTATTGGGGGCTCTGTATAATAGACCCAACTCTTCACTGGTTGAATATTCAACACTAAACTGAATTCTTTCCTTTTCTCTCTTGGAGAAATATATGTGTTTATTAGCCTGCCCAACTTTTGGAGAAGGTAATCTTCAGAAAGGAAGCCTGGATTTGTGATGGGTCCAATATGATAGAATAAGAAGGGCAAGAGGAGCAAGGACACACATTGTCTATGCTACTGAAAACTTTAAGCCTCATATATTAGCACTGCAGTTAAGTCTAGCTGGCTTCTATTTCTCAAGAGCCATTTCTTATCTGGGCTATGGTGCTTCTTTTTACAGCTGGTTGGAGTGTCTCTAACATCACGTGAGCTTGACACACTGGTGCCCAATGTGAGTGGTGGTGCCCTCTCTGAAGGATGTGATGTCTTGCATATAAAATATGTCTCATACAAAACCTCCTGGGAGAAAGGAACTTGCCTTAGAGCAGTGCTGCCAGAAAGTGCACCTGAATTTACACGGCACAAATACACCCAAGGACTCCATCGCTTGGAGCTTATTCACACATCACTCTTGCTTGTGTGAATCAACCTGCATGGATTCCTGTCTCTTTAGGTGAAGATATAGCTGGGGAAGGTGCAGGATCTCTAGCTGCAGTTGCTATGGAAACATATCAGTATTTCATTTTCTTGTAGAACTTTCATTCTAATTTTCAAAAATACAGCTAGTTACACTTCAAGAGAGTAAATGAAATTAAAAGTTTGGCTAACAGGGATTAGTTCTATGTGGTATAGCAGGAGGGGAAGTGGCAGCATGCCAAACACCCCACAGGTTCAAATCCAGGGTTTCTGTCTGAGCTGCGAATAGGCTGAGATGAAATTAAAAAAAAAATAAATTCTTTTTAAAAGAAAGAACATATGAAAAATCCATCAAAACACACTTCTCCAGCTTCACAGAAATCTGCTGCCTGGCAAAGAATTTTCAGCACTGGTTTTTGTTGCTCTTGTTGGAGACTTTTACAAAATTGGTAACCTCTTTCAAAAAAAAAAAAATTACTCTTGCTGTTATGATAATAACATTACTTTAGCAATTATATATTTGAATAATTTCTTGGTTCATTTTTTTGCTTCTTGAAGAAAAACTTCAGATATATTTCTTCTCTATCCCTTTTGCAATCCCCTTCATTTCTCCAAAATTTCACTTTCTTTTATTTTTTTTTGTTTTTCTTCACTCTATTCTCCCCAAACTAATCTGGTTGTGCTGTGCACTAAAAACCTCTGCTATGTTCTCAGTAAAGCTATTTCAGCAATGTAGCTTGTAATGAAATAATTAGTAATCTAGATGAACAAAGAAGACAAAATCGAAATGTAGCATCATCAATTCTATTTCTTTTTTTCAATTTTATGTTTTGATAACTGCTTTAGGAAGTGCTCTCAAACCCGGGTCTATCTGCTGTGAGGGCCAAAGCAGGAGGACCTGGAAGAGACAAAGCAAGCAGCACATAGATGTTAAGGTGCCTAAATACCCTGTGCAAGCAGTGAATTAGTCAAAACCTGTTGAAAGGCATTTTGGTGCCATGGGAAAGGTGTTGCCATGAGAGGCAGTGGGGACTGGTCACAGCCCGTCTGGAGGCTACTCCTTTATAGCATTGTTCAACATAGCCACCAAAACCCAATTTTGAATGGAAGATCAAATGTTATTTAAATGAGCTGTATCAGGTAGTTTGAGGTGTTATTCACTACTGTGTATCCATCATGGCTACTTGGAAACATTTTGCCTGGGTAAGTCTGACTTGGATTCAGATGGTTTCCTCCTGTGCCTAAGGAAGGCTGAGAAATGGAGAGATTGTAAAGCAAGAAATGAAGGCTTGTCAAGTTGGTATAAGACAGACATCTTGGTTACATTGCAAATAGGCAAAAAAAAAAAAAATCAGACAGAAAACATTAAGAAAATGAGGGGAGGGAGGGGAGACCATGAGTAGGTGGCTGCAGTTGATTCACGGATGTCACATTATCACAGTGTAGGCTAATGTTTCAGGGAGCAGCTATATCTGTGTCTAGTTAATTGCTTCTACAAGTGATGTTCCTTAAGGTGTCCCTTATGGTGTAGCTTATTTAGGAAGCAGAAGGCCATGTAAAAGTCCAAAAAATAGTGTTGAAAGCTGGACAGGGCAGGTGGTGACTTACTGAAGCACTGATCATTGTAGGACCATGGCCTGGGCGGTTGCAAAGGAGATAAGTCAGAGCTATATTAAAGCTCTTGGATAAATAGTATGAAATCTCTTATGTCCTGAAAGTGGGGAAGAAGGTGATGTTCTTAAACCAGCATGTCTTGTTAAACTTTTGACTTGCCCTTAAGGTGGGTATGGATTTCTTTGGCACAATGAAAGGATAAATCCTAATGATTTAATGGACTAACTGGTCCTCTAAGGAGTCTATACTTAGAGATAGTGGAGGAGAAGTGGAATTAGGTATCAGATGTAAAGAGCATCCTGATGCAGTTTGCATGTATAACCCCACTTTCTAGGAGTCTTTCTGCAGCATGCAGTACAGGGATCACAGCAGGCAGAAGGAAATTGCATATACAAGTTAATCACGGTTTTACTTTATTAGGAAGCTGAATGAACTCTCATATTATGTGAGATGTTTTCAAGTCCTCAGCTTCAGTAGAATCACTAAAGTTTGTTATATGAATTTAATTAACATGAAAATCTGAATATATCACTTGGGTTAGAAAATAATTATTGGGAGTAATTCTGCATCATCACTTATGCATGAGTACCCCAGAAGGAGGAGCAGAGGGGCTCTGAATCACAAGTGGCTATAATTTCTCTATCTACTTTTGTATGAACTTTCAACAAGCACTCAGTTTCTGAAACTACAAGTTGTCTTGTCTTAAACCCTTAAAAATAAACATAGCCAGGAGAAGGTCAGCTCATAATAGTAAAATTTAGCCAAAATTTCTAGTGGTGATAGAACATTCTATTGTGGAAGAGCATATTAAGATTCAGACTAACATTACCTTTGACATTTTCAGCAATTCTGTCTGCAAAATGGTTACAGCTAGGCCTATTCTCTCTCAGCAAATCAGTGGTTACCTTTAAAGAAAATAAGCAAGTCTCAAACATACATCTAGAGATCTTATTATAAGGAGTGCTTTCCAAAGCATGGCAATCCTGGTTTTATTTAGCTTTTAGGTGTTACGATTTCGTACTTTTCCTCTTTCTATTTATGTGACTGAGGTAGACAGCCTGCTGAAAATTATAAGCTGAAATTTGCAGAATATAGTAAATATATGTTGTACATCTGCTGGTGAAAGCTTTCTGCAAACACCATTAGAAAACACTGCAGCATGTGCTGCCCAGCAGAAGGGAGGGCAAGCTTCTATCTCAGCTGCCCAGTTATTGGGATAGAATAGCAAGGCTGTATAAAAGTACGAAATACCACCATATGAATATCTATTCATGCCAAGTGGATTTGCTTGTTGGAGAGGAGATCTGTGTTCTCAGTATGGCTATTAAAAGGAAGGCCATAACCACTTGTAGTTACAGAAACCCTGGGAATTTTTTACTGGAAAGAACGGGATGCTAGTTGCAGTGTCTGCTCCAAATTTCAAAGTACAGAGTTCTTGATTGCAGGGCTAACATTTTGTGCTTTCACTTTCATGATATATCCACTGTATAATATCATTAAGTTGTATGGGTAGATAGGTTGTGCTTGTGCTCTTTCTCTGATTAATGGAGAGCTTGGGACTGTTTGGAGTCTGATCCACTGGCTATTTTGTTTATTTATGTTCATTCCACCACAATGGACTTCACTGTAAGCTGTGCTCACAGGACAGGCACAGAACTTAATATGTAAATCATTTATGGATCTGTTAGGCCAAGAAGCAGTATGTAAGTGTAGGACCATCCCAGCTGTTCTCTGTATGTAAAGCTTGATTAAACCACAAATGCACATGAAAATACAACAACGGAACTAAAATAATGCCTCTCCAGCTAAGTTGCTTAACTAAGTTTAACACTTATTTTGTTGGACCTGAAGGGCCAAAACATTTTCAGAAGTCCAGTTAGGTGAATTAATCCCCAGATTTAATACCTTCTCTGCAAACTAATAAAAAAAGATTTATTTGCTAAATTTTTGTTATTCCCAAAATATCTATTTTGATCATTGATATTCATCATCTAAGCTCTGCTGCTTAAATTATCTTATTAGAGTCAAAAAATGTATTTTGATTACTTATCTTGTTCAAAGACAAACCTAACATGTTAACATCTCAGAGTTTGCTTTCATTTAATACTCTGTAACATTTCCTGCTTAGTCACTAACTGGGAAGTCAGTGATTTTCCAAACAAAAATTTATGTTTAAAATTAACAAAAAGTCATCCTAAGCCACATACGCACAAGCAAACTCAACATTTGTCCAGTTTATAGACATGGGCAAACTGTAGCCCACATATTCCACAGTTTACTGTGTCTATCTGCAATATCACTGCAGTGTAGCATAGTGAAATCACTTTTAAAGTTTTCTTTTTAGCAATTCTTGAAATCAGATGAAAGGACTTCCAGAATTTTAAAAAAAAAGAATGAAAGGAACGTGACTAATCAAGATTGAAATGATCCCTTATTAAATGGCAGTACTGAACAGGAGGTTTAATTGTCAATTGTATGTGGAAATGCTGACTGTGAAATTACATGTCTTAAATATGTAGGAGCAAAAGGGATTCAGAAAAAAATAAAGAGCACTGAGAAAAAGTTACCACAAACTTTTCTAGATTAAGTTGTGTTGTGAGAGGTATGATGCTGCATCCCAGTGTAATTATAATTCAAGGCCATCAGAATTTCCCTATCTTTGTCTCTCACCTTCATCTAGAGCAATCACTTAATAAAAACAGGTTATAGTCTGATTTTAGGGACTTAGACACAGAAAATACTACCTCTGAAAATTACTTGGACCTTGGAAATACTAGCAACTTAATATGAACAGTCAGTGCAGTCTGTAATAAAAATATTAATGTGACCCTGGGGTGTCTAAATAGGTGAGCAGTGAGGTGATTTTTCTGTTAGCATAGAGCAATACTGAGACTGGAATACTGAGTATAACTTTACTGTCATCACTATAAAAGGACTTGGAAAATTTGGAGGGAAGGTTGAAAAAAAATTTTAAAAATCCCATGTATTTCTGAGATCCAGGGGAAATGCCTCTGACAGCTCTGACAGTAGAGTTCTCAGTCTGCTAAAGGCAGTGAACTGTGATTCCTTCTTTGAGGTGTGTAAATATTTTCACTAAAAGATGATATGAGGACCTAAAAGGCTACTTATTATGACCTACAAAGGCACATTGTGAACTCATGGCTAAAGTCTGCAACCTGAGGAACTCAGAGTAGAACTTGAGCAGAATGAAAAATCAGTTTTTGATTGTGACAACTTTCAACAGGTAAAGCAAATGAGCGAGCGGAACACTAAAGGCATGTTGGTATAAATACATTTTCTGAGGAAAGCTTATAGACATCTGGACAACAATTTTAATCATAATAATAAAGACAAGTAAAAGGAAAATGACTGTAGAGAATATTAGGATATGTGCTTCCTAGATCACGTTGACTTTGAAATATAGAATTCTCAGACTTTAAGCTGCTTATAGAAATACTGTCCTTTGTTGCAAACTGATTTATTGGTCATTATAATTCAGTCACTCTAGGTCCTTAAGCAACCAAATATTATTATGAACTATGTAGATCCCATAAAGTGTTTCTACATTGTGGGACATCAATCCGAACTTTACACAACTCAAGAGAAAAAAGTGCCATCATTTAACTAGTACCTTTTAGCTGCTTTTTTATGTTTTCTTCATGTGGTAGTCAGTTTGTTAATAACAGAAGCTCATTTAATAATGATGAAAGAATGTTAAGCAGCTGAAAAACTGCAGCAGGTGAGAGTTTTAGCTAGATCCATATGGCAGTTAACAATAAATCAGTTATTACTTTCCCCTCTGGTAGTTTTATACAAAGCAATAACTTGGACCAAATTAAAAATAATTCAGGTGTTCACAAGGGGAAGGGATGGAGCCATTGTTAATCATCATTTTTTGTCATGCAAGCACCTCAGGTATGTCCAGTAAAGGCTGCATAAAGTGGAGAAAGTACCCTGTAAGTTCCTGGAGCTAAGGTGATCGTACAGGTAAAGTGCTCACATGTTCCTATGTGCATAGCAAGGAGAGAGTACCCCCCCACACTACTGACCATCCTTCTCCCTTGCCACTGACTTCACTGACAGTAGGTTTTATTCCAAGCATGCTTTGAAATCTTAGTGCTGAAGATCAAGTGTGGATCACCATGGGCTGAGATTTCTAAGAATTGGAATTAGCTCTCTGGCAGGCAGCATGTAAAATACTTTACAGAGTGCACAGTACTAAGAACATGCTGTTAGATGTCACATCAAGCCACTGAAATCCATTGCTGCCCTGTTGCTGAGACATTTGGACAAACCTGTGACAATAGTCCTAGAAGCTGGAGTATTTGATGGGTTATTTTATAGAGTTTCATGCAGGCACTACATTTTGAACAAGAGAAATGGTTCTTTGTTTTTGTTTCTCTCTAGAAGAGGGAAAAAATTCCCCCTGAAATACTGATTACTGTGCAGATTAGACATCAGTATATAATATACATTAACAAGTAATGGATTTATTAAAAAAAAACACCCTGTTTATTATGTCTTGCAAATCTTACACAGTAAAATATCAACTAATCTTCTTTCAACAGATGATAAGGAATAAAACTTTGCCACTGTTTTTCTTAGCTTACAGCAAAGAGCTTGGGTCCTTGCTGTCAACCACTTAGGTAATGGAAGAAACCCACTTAATCACTGCCAATGTATCTATTTATTATGCAGCATGTAGAAAACATCTGTGAATATTCTCATCATTGCTTTTGAAATTACCTGTTATAAAGTAAGCTGCATAATTACTTCTTAAGATGATAAAGTGCTCAAGAATTCATATTATTCCTGGAAAATGTATCTCAAGAGTCTTCAGTCTTGGAGAAGGTTTTCTACTATCTGACAAAATTACTTTATTAGAAGATCTGTTAGCATCTCTCAACTGTGTCTTGTATGTTACTTTCAAGATTCATCTGTTTGAAGTCTAATGGCCACCATTATGTCACCTTAATGAAAATACGTGGGTCTGTGCAGTAGCAGGCACCAAATGCAGTACAATACAAGTATCATTATGCGTATTATTATGTAAATAAGTATTGTATAGAGCCTTTCAAATGCACTTCAAAAGATGTTGGAGGGAAAGCTGAGAAGACTTGAGAAGTAAGTACAGTGATATAAGGCAGAAGTTTGAAATGGGATACTCTTAAACATATGCATATGCTGGCTTCTCAAAAATGTAGTATCAGGTTGTCTAAGTGATGTTCTAAAGAAAAACACCAAGCAGGTGAAAGTGCCATATCTCAAATAAGTGTGATTATTTTTAAGAGATCACTGTCTGATTCAGGCTGTTCAGAGAAAACTTATTAAAGAATTTCACTGTGAAAGCTCTCCAGAAAATAATTTTGTACAAACTCCAAGGGACAGAATGCCTCTAGGCATGATGTTATAGGGTATTTTGTCCCTAAAGTGGAATTTAGCTGAATGTAGGGTCATACTATCTTGGTTTAATGACAATATATTCAGAAGGTGAGATTTCTGAGATGAACCCTCCCTTCAATACAGACAAGGTTAAAATTATGAGGAATCTGAATGAAGAAGAGAAAAACAATTTTACTGAAAACAGAAACAAACAAACAACAAACCCACAATAGCAGAAAACATTACCAAGCTACCCCCTAGGGTAAAACAAAACCTGGAAAGGTATTTCATCCCAGGAAAAGTCCTATGCCGTCAAGGTGGTGGTGTGGGTTCCAGTGTACCAAACCATGTGGACTGACAGTGGTGGGGCTGGGTGGACTCGCCATGGTGCTGGGCTCAGTAGGCTCGGTCCATGGGGTGGAAGTGATTTGTGCAAGTGAGAGAGTGAAAAGGGTTGTGCCTGAGACAGTGGCAGCTCCTGAGAAGACAATCTCTGAGCTGGCAGCAGTGGCTGATCCCCCTGGTGCAGCTCAGCTGGGGCTGGGGTGACCTTGGTCTGATGCAAAATGGGTGTGGCTGAGACAGAAGACAGCTGCAGCTGAGGTGCGGCAGTCACTGGGAAAAGGGTCTGAGAGTTTGTAGTGCTCCAGCAGGCAAAAACCATGTATAAAGAGAAAGAGTTCTGGCATGTGTCTGCCTTTTATTTCCTGTCTCCTGAGTTCCTGGGATGCTTCACTTCAGGGACCCTCCTTTCTGGCAGGTCCCAAATCACTGGGGACAGTATTCCTTGATCCAGCTCGGATGGTAGGTGGTCCCCCACACTCCAAATTACATGGTGGTATGAAAATAATTCACTAAAAGTCCTTCACATTTAACTAAAACTACAATACACATTTCAAATCATATCCAGAAGAATCTAATTAATTGAAGGTGGTGTTTTAACAGCATATTTTTGATCATATTTCTCAATATTCAGCAATTATTTTTATTCAGACACACTGAAGAGCTGAAGTGAAATACTGAAATTCTATTTTGGTAACATACAACCACTCTCATCCAGCTACTTCCTTTAGTC
>VWZD01006857.1:1683850-1805967 GCA_013396695.1 Sakesphorus luctuosus
ATAATATAATATAATATAATATAATATAATATTATATTATATTATATTATATTATATTATTAATATAATATTTTCTTCCTTGATCTAATCTAAACCTATCCTCTTTGAGTTTGAAACCATTATGCCTTGTCTTATCTCTCTTCATCTTTGTTCTAGCCATCATTTATCTATTGTCAGGTGCAGTAAGGTGCCCCCAGAACCTTCTCTTCTCCAGNTGAAAATAATTCACTAAAAGTCCTTCACATTTAACTAAAACTACAATACACATTTCAAATCATATCCAGAAGAATCTAATTAATTGAAGGTGGTGTTTTAACAGCATATTTTTGATCATATTTCTCAATATTCAGCAATTATTTTTATTCAGACACACTGAAGAGCTGAAGTGAAATACTGAAATTCTATTTTGGTAACATACAACCACTCTCATCCAGCTACTTCCTTTAGTCCGTGCTTGAGAGCTGAACTAATCATGTGATGACTATTTGCTGTTGACATTTTGCAGTGTTTGAGGGGGAAGTGTTGAAACTTTAAAGCTCAGAAGGGTTAGGGCGAACCTCAGCATGCGCTTCTGTAGTTATAAATTTCAAGAAATCACTTCCAGGGGGAAAATAGAATTGGATATGTGTTTTATTGGTATTCCATAAGGCGGTAGAAAACCCATGATACCATTACTGATTCAGCAATCACCTGCTAGGGAATCATAGAAAGGTTTGGGTTGGATGGGACATTAAAGGTCACCTAGTTCCAACCCCCAAATCATATGCAGAGGGACAACTTCCAATAGACCAGGTTGCTCAANTTTTGGCACTCATCTGGACCAGCTCTAATAGGTTCCTGTCTTTCTTGTGCTGATTGCCAGTGGATAATAATAGTATTGGCAATTAAAATTCTTACTGTTGTATAAAACTATACTGTCATCATTATAATTCTAAACATTTTGGAAAAATATTGATTTTAATTACATCAATAGGCACATAACTGCCTGAATGCCAAATATTTTCTATTCATCCTCCCTCTCACCATCCACAAATTTCAATATATAAGTAATAGGACACAAAATATTTAGTAGATTTTATTTTTCCCTACAATATTCCATGGTCCTTAGGCTAGTGTTCTGAAAAACACAACACCAAAGTGCTATACTGGCACTCTAAATAACAGCAGCAAATGGAATACTGTTCATGCCTGGGAAAGATTCACTTTTTAATATTCTATTCATCCTTAAGTGTAATTCATCAATATTCTGTCTATTAAAAAAATCATATTAAAATCACATCAAAATTATTTTACAGTGTCAATTAGCTTACTGAAAGTGGTATTTTCTATACACCACCATTTTAATGCTGAGGTTTTCCTATTGTAGTAATTCGGTATGTTTCTTGGTTAAGATCTGAAGTTTTATTTAAAGAAGACTTGGGTTTTACTTCAACAAACGGTTGTGTTTGGGAATGAAGAAGAAATTTTATTAATTATATCTAATATTTTCCTCTACTTAATTTATGTAAATGACATATGTCTTCAGTCTTTTCTTAGAAACTTAAAAAATAATCTTTAAAGATGGATTTTTTAAAAAAAGACATTTTCTTTGCAGGAGAGAAGGTTGACAGTATTTGGGACAAATTAACAAGACTACATTATAGGGGGGTTTTTTCCAGTTAAAAGCGGGTTCAACAAAATATCTTCTGGTTTTATTTCCATCTTTCAATGAAACCCTCATTTCCACTGTAAGTCTTCCAGCTAGAGAATGGAGCAAATCATAATCAAGATAGTAATGAAAACCCTAAAGTCTCTGAGGCCGCTCATTTATCATGAGAACTGCTACATCCTAACACAATTTCTCAACGATTCAGAGTTCACCTTTCAGAAAAAAAAAAAAAAACCAAAACGAGGTGTGGAGCAGAGCTGAATTCAGAGCCTAATACCCATCTTTGAGACTCTGCTGTCAGGTTCAATGCAAATGAAAAGGGCCGGGTCCTGTGCTGACAGCAGTCAGCAAGAGCTCTGCCAAATGTAAATGCTGCATGACAATAGCCAAGGAAGCTCCTTGAATGGTGTCTAAATATCAATCTAATTTTGAGATGAGGCAGTGAAAAATATTTAAGTTCATCCCAAGCATAGTGAGTGCACACCTGTGTATTTTTTTCCTAAGGGCAGACTGGAATATCTTAGTCATTTTGTTTTGCTGAAAATGAGATGGCATACCTCCAATATGTGGCCACTGTCTGACCAGACTAGCTAGGCTATTAAAAGGACTTCCAAATGGTATTTCTCATGTTCTTCTCCCTTTGTGTTCTCAGTGATTTCTCACTGTAGCAGAGAACTAAGAAACAAAGGAATAGAGAGAAAAGTTGAGGCACTACAAAGGCCAAATACTTCCTCTAGACTGTACCTTTTTCTACAAGTGCCTCTGCTCCTTTTATCAGTAGAGATATCCAGCATTTGTTCCCTCTTTCCTGAAAGGAGGACAGTGTAAAGAAAAAGTTTCTGGGAAAATTTCCCCCTAGGTTGCTGCTCGTTTGCTGATGGCACTCTCATCATCATCATCATGGCTAAGCTTTGCAAACGAAGAATTTGAGAAGGGCTCTACACATGTGGGTATGTCCTTTGAGCCTGCGCAGTGGATTTTTCAGGTGAGGCACAGCATGCGCGGAACTGGTCCCGCCCTTTGCTGCTAAGGTTCATCTGCCATGGTTGAGTGAGCTTGGATGGTGACAGTGACGTCCTCAGGGCTAGAACCTACAGCCCCTGGTCTTCCCAGGTCTCCCATCCAAGTACTAACTGGCCTCAACCCTGCTTAGCTTCTGAGATCTGATAGGATTGGGCATCAGGGTGGCATTTATCTGCCTTGCTGGCACTCTGATTTTGCTGTTAAGCTAGGTGGTATTGTTTTAAAACATACTAGCTGCATTCATTCCTCATTTAAGTTTACTGAGTCTGTGACACCATAATGTCTTAAGGCAGATCCAAGTGCCCCGATTGCCCAGCATGCTGCACTGTAGACACTGAGAGAACTTTACTAGACCACAAGTGGTCACTGAGCACCTCCTCCTGCTGCTCAGCCCTTCTGAGGATGCCTCCTCACCATGCTCTGTGCCCCAGCCAGTATCTGTTTGAGAGGGGCAGCCTATGCAGTACAATGGTAGAGCTCCAATAATCAGGCAAAGAAAGGAAAGAAAAAGGTTCTTCTGGAACAGGCTCCCCTGGGAAGAAGCATCAAGTCTGACAGAGTTCAAGAAGGATTTTAATGGTACTCTCAGGCACATGGTATGACTCTTGGGGCTTGTTGTGTGCAGGGCCAAGATTTGGACTTGATGATTCTTGTGGGTCTCTTCCAACTCAGCATATTCTGTGATTCTATGAACAGCAGGGAGAGTGGAGATCCATTCCTCTGGAGTATTCTCTAGCATGAACTCAGATGCTGGTTTTCATGTGGGGTGTGTGGATCTGCCCCAAAGCACATGTGGCCAAGTGCCTTTCTCTCTCTTAGGTGTGTTTGTCACTGTTTCAAGTGATGGTAGATGATAGTACCTTTGCTTTTGAATGGAAACTTATATACAAATGCTTCTCAAATCTTCTTGTAATTAGCACTTTGCATGACTACAGATAACAGGGATGACAGAGATGTTGCTTTAATTTTTTTGCAGTATAAGGGTATGTATGTCCTGTTTTGCACAGCTGAAAAGGAAGTACTGGTGCAAGGATATGTGTAGTCAAATTACTATCTTAAATACATCCCACCTGGCCCTTCAGCATATGAGAAATGCCCATCTTGACCTCCTCTTACCTCTGACCTCAAACACAAACTGCACTGGCCCATGTATGATAGAATACACATTCTCCACAACTCCATATAAAACTTTCATACAGAGTGCTGATTTATCTGTGGTGGGAACGGAGGGGTGATTAATGTGTACTTTGATGAGTGTGCAACTGGTGCCTTCTGGACACAGTCTCACCTGGAAGTTTATGTCATGCCTCATGGGGTAGCCTGAAGTGTTATGCTTCCTCTTTATGGCTCTAGTTTAGGCTATCCACCTTTTTCTACACTTCTTTTATTGTCTTAGCTGATATTCTGTGGCAATTCTGTCATGATACCTACCTTTATTTAAGATTGATTATTCTTATTTTATGAGTGTTTCTTTCATTGGCCCCAGATGTATAACTTTGCTGGTGTTTATTCTTTCTGTTATTCTATTATTCATGGCATGGTTATTCTTTGCTGAATGCTCCTCACATGGCCTGGTTATTGTTTGCTGAAGGCTCCTCAGTTAAGTGATTAAGGACTGTTTATGTGGAACTCAAAAACCCAGTGAAGACTGGAGGAACAAAGACAGCCAAAGGAACCCCAATAGCTTAAGCAATGGTAATGGGCAACTCAGCTGCTTTGTTAGACCATCTAAGGAACAGTAGAAAGATTGAAGCTAGAGTGAAACCTATCAAGATGAGTTGCTGGGAAAGAAAAAAAAAAGCTGGGGAGAGATCAAGGCTGAGCAGGAACAAAAGTGGAAAAAAAGAACAAAAAGGGTGAGAAGGGGCTAACTAAGTGTAAAGGTCAGCAGCTTGTCTGACAGAGTCCTGTGCTTGATGAGGACAGTCTGTCCTCTATTTTACTTAAATCTGGTTTCTGACTGCCTTCTTTGTGGCTGTGATCTCTTCTCTAGAGTAGTATGTGTGAACAGTAACAAAGCTTAACCCAAATTAGCTAGTGAACATGAGAGATCTGCACATAGCAGCTGAAGTGAGCCATGAACTTCAGGGGCTCATGAATGCAGGTGTCAACAACTGGAGCATGGCAGGGACACTGGGGACTGTTCCTGGAGAGACTGAGAATGCCAACAGCTACAGTGGCCCATATATCATTGTCTTAGGTTGAGGTGGCAAAATGCCAACTGCCCAACACAGAGTGTTAGAGCCTCTCTCCCACCGCTGAGAAAAGGGAGAAAGGAAAAAACCTGGAAACTCAGAACAGGTTTAAACCTAAACTAATTATATGTATTTATACAGAAAAGAGAAAATTAAAAGAAAACTACAATATAATACACTTACACAAGTTAGAAATAACAAGAAATAACTCCCCACTCCCGATCAAACACAAATCCCACCATTCTAACTACAAACCACTCTGGAGAATGCAATTTCCCAGAGACAAACCCAAGCAGAGAGAAAGACTAAGAATAAATATTTTACTTCCCTAAGATAACATGGTGGTAAGCCGGTGCTCTGGGCCTGGTCTTCCCATCCCTCCTGGGACAGCACAGTGCATCCTTCTGGGACTAAGACAGAGATCAAAAAAGACAGAAGCTCCTCCTCTCTCTCTTTTTATACCTCTTGACACTTCTTGATGATGTCAGATGATGTGAAATACTTCTTCGGTTGCCTAAATCTGGTGATGCTTGTTCCTTCTAATCTATGTCACATCCCTTGGGCCTGCTGAGGTCTGGTTGAAACTAAAGCCCAAACTACCACAATCATGTATGCTATATTGCACTAGCAGACAGACTCCAGTCCTGATGAGCAGGAGAGAAGGAACAGGACCCGAGCCACCTGTGCTCTTCATGTTCACCTGAGGACTGTGTAAGGCAATGCTTTCTCTGTGTCAGCCTGTGTGGCTAGCTGGGTGGGTAGTGTGAGTGCATATATGTTGCTGTCAGGAGTGGGTGTTCAGCCTCTCTTCTGCCTGCACCCACAGAAAAAGGACTGCAGCAGCCTCACATCCATGGGGCTGACTCAGGAGGAGATTCCCTGGCTCCCACTACCCATTTGGTTCAGCTATCTCCCACACAGATGGTTTTCTTCTTGCCGAGACCCATGAACACCATTAACTTTTATGTATTCCTTGCCACCTTAAGCTAACTTCTGTCTGTCTTCACTGCTAACTCCCTTTTGCCTTCCACTCTCTGTGCAGGGAAATAAGTGATCTGTGACTTTCTTACTGCCCTGATGAGGTCTCTGATCCTGCCTTTCTAATCACGGCTTCACGAACGAAGATTTGGGAAGGGCTTTACCCATGCTTCCTACAAGTGTGCTGGTGGCTAAAAAGGTCAATGAGAGATAGGTAAGCACAGTTGCAAAAGGCACAACAGAACATCTCTTTAGGTGATATTGGTGAGGAACGGTTCTTTCTATATTGTCTTTTCTCCTTGAGACTGATTCTGTGTGCGTTCTCAAAGGAAGCAGCAACATCATGAATAGTGTGTCTCCATGAATCCCAGCTGGAGGCCCTTCCTTACCTCTCCTCATTTTTTTTCTTTTTTTTAAGAAAATTGCTGATGTTAAACATACAAATAAATGAATACATTTATTAAGAAAAAGAAAGAAGAAGCAAGCCTCTGCTGAGGCACCTGGGCTATATTGTGTATCTACAAATTTTCCTGGAAGAATCTCATTATAATTATCTATGAGGTTCTGGGGTTTTTTTTATTTCAATTTTTTCAAAAAATTCCTTAGTATCCTTGAGGTACTGTTGTACTTTTGAACTGAACACTGTAATGTAAACAGAGAATGCCTTAGGTCTTACCTGTAGATTATTTACCATTTGTACAGCAGGGCTCCTTCTCAGGTATTCAAAAGCCAAATTCTGGCTCCCCAGGAGCATTAATGTGTACATTTTATCACAAATAAATTTAAATAGATTGCCTTTGATAGAACAGCAAAGTCTGAAATGGAAAGTTATCATCTAATAAGAATGGCTGTTGCCTTTAGGAAAAAGGTGAACCCCTGTATACACATCAGCCTTGGTAAATGGATTTACTCACTGAAATAGCATGAGTAATGACCAAGTGAAAAAAAGTGATCTGGATGTGTTCAGGAGAAACTTGCCTGTGATGGGAGCTTTTTTCATGCTTGACCATTAAACTGAGATTCCATATGTTCACAGGGAAATGTAAGATTGTTTGACAAATATACTCTGAAAGATGTGGAGGTCAGATCAACTAAATAAAGTGTGTCAGACTTCTGTGTCAATTTCTCTGTCAGATATAAAAAAAAATAAAAATAAATTGTTTTCTGCCGGGAAGCTAAATTCACTCTTGTGATTAGTTCCAGTGACTAGGCAAAAGTTAGTTTCACCAATTTCGACTATAAGGTCCTGAAGGGAAGATATAGAAGGACTTGAAAACCTGCTGGATCTGTGAGAGAATAAATAATTGCAACACACTGGGGCAGCACACCAGGAATGTAATTGAATGCATCAACTTATCTCAGAAAGGGTGATAGGAGTCCTTAAGAAGATAATACTTTTCAGATACACCTGTCAGAATTTCTAGAACAGTAAGATTGCCCCTGACTGTGACTTGCCCTTTATGGATTAAAGTATATGTATGCATTCTGCTGAAAGTGGTTTCAACATTTATGCCTTTATATTTTAGAAAATTCACCGTAGGAGAAGCTATTAAAGTCAGAATCAGAAGCAATTAGCCAAGATGTTGCAATTCAACATGCTCATAAGTCAGCTCTGTGTGCTTTGATGTTGATACTGTGAGCCATTTTTCAAACTTCTTCTCAGACTAATGGATACATTTTGTTTATTACTTGAGAGTTGTTAGTAACTTATATTTATATTCCCTGAAGGACATATTCCATACACAATCACATTAAATAATTTGATTGGAAAAATGGACAGGACAAAAAAGAAACAGAAGATGAAGGTTGAAAATGTGAAGGAAAGGAAAGGAGGGATTGGAAGGAGCACAAACTAAGAAGGGGAGAAGGAAAAGTAAAACTGAAGAAAATAAAGAGGTGTAGAAAAACAAGGTCAGATTCCTTAATAAGAGAGAAAGAAAAAGTGGTCCAAGCAGAGTCAGTGAAATAAAATGAGAAAGTTGAGGGAAAACACATGGGAAAAATCTGAAATTGTATGTAAAGGGATAGAAAATGATTAAACATCTTATTTAAAACTACTTTCATATGAAAGCTGTAAATGTAATAATGTTTTGCATAAATTCAGTTGACTGACTTCTAAAGCTAAAAAGGCCGGTATGATAACCTTGATAAAAAAAAATCTTAATTTAAAATACTTACAGTAGAAGCTCCCATGAAAGTATTGGCAATTCTTGTTCCAGAGGTTTGTTACACTTATTTCTACATCTCTTTCAACCTGAAATGATCTGACTTCATCTCAAAGCCCTATCAAGCAGAATGAAGGGTTCTGTCAAATTTCTGTCCTTATAAGTTATGATACCTCAGAGGATTTTTGATTTTTTCTGATTTTCTAATTTTATAGATTTTAGATTTGACTGTAATTGTAGTGAATATGCAGACTTCAGTGTGTCAATATTTCTAGCAGCTTAAGTTCAATGTTTATGTATTCTAACCCCTATTCCATATCAATGCCTAAAATTCCATTAAGCTATTTAGTCTTTTTTTTAAGGTAGAAAGCTGAATAATATTTTAAAGCCTGCAATGTGAGACATAAACAGGGGCATACTGACCTCAAAGCCAGAACACTGGAAGACCTGCAAGTGCCCTATGTGTGCTGAGGAAGACGAAGATGATAAAAAGAGGGTTCCACTCTCCCTCAGACTCAATTCCTGATGGGGTGTGCTGGAGGAGGGATGGGGCTGGACCGAGGACATGTGTGAACTGGAAATTGGGTGAGCAATATTATAAACCCCATGGAAATCAAGGTTCGAGCATGCACATTGATATGTATTC
The DNA here is from genome assembly GCA_013396695.1 of Sakesphorus luctuosus. Lineage (NCBI taxonomy): Eukaryota > Metazoa > Chordata > Aves > Passeriformes > Thamnophilidae > Sakesphorus > Sakesphorus luctuosus. The sequence goes on from VWZD01006857.1 coordinate 1,692,506, forward strand.
CTGTAGGCCTTAGACCTGGACATTAAAGGACCTTTTTATCTTATCCCACACTAAGATGGCTAAGAGTCCTGGTTTTTGTGGTCTCTCAAGGCATCAGGTACTCAGGCTAGTAGCTACTAGTAGCAGAAACAGAAGACAGTCTCTTGGTATTTTTACTAAGCATCTCCCAGCTTACACACCTAGAGACGTCACTAATCTTTCAGGAAAGGATTTAGGTGTAGCAGCACTAGGTTTCTAGGATTTGAGTTATAAGCTTCTGGCAACTGTGGCTGTTGACCAAGCAAGTCAAGGGAGAGGCATATGACGTTCAGTTCCATGTGCACCTGTATACAAAGCTGCCTTCTCAATCCTTTACCTAGATATTAATATTAGGAATATGGCATCTAGACTTTTCCCTGAATTAGATGCCTTTTCTCTTAAGTGTTCTATGTCATCGACACTGCTCTCTTTGTCAATAAACTTTGGATTTCAGAATCAATTAGTCAAATTTGTTTGACCATAACTTTCTTTTTTTTTCCCATAAGCTCTTGCAAATCTTTAACTGTAACTTTCCTTCAATGTATTCAGCTGGTTGGTTTGAGCCATTCCATTTATTTTGGTCAGAATTGTCTGATATCTGTCAGAAAGACATAAAATTATTCCCCTCAGTCTAGTTAGCCTCTAAAATGAATGCTTCAATTGTCACATATTTCCAGTGCTTTGAGTTCTCCAGAAGGTTTAAAACCTACTGAAAGTCCCTGTTCCTGGCTCTGAAATCTCACTGACTGCCACTTCAAAGCTCCTTTATGGGCTCTAATACCCATTCTTAGTCATCAGAGCTTTTGTATCCTGCTCCATTACTATTAAATTACTTTTTTTCCCTAGTATTTGTGTCAAACACTTGTGTCTTTCTTTCATTTAACTGCTGGTTTTACAATATCTATTTGTGTAACCATTAACATTGATTCAATGTCTTTCTCTCAAATATAAGTGTTTTTGTTATCTTTAGCTTCATTTGCCTTTTCAGCTTTTGTATGTGTGTGTGAATTCACTGCAGCTATGAGACTTCAAAAGTTCTAATTTTAATTCCCAGTTAAGTAAATTAAGAAACTGCTGTCTTGTAAAGTCTGCATATGTTCACATCCTGATCGCCAGCACTATCCTCTTTCTCCATGCTGAAATAAATTCTTCACTTAATTATGTTTTTGCTGCAAAAAAGTGTATTCTTTTTGGTAGCAGGATTATTTTTATAACTCCCTTATCATGCATTCCTTTTATAGAAGAACTAGAGCTGATCTTTCAGCTGCATTTCATAGAAAAAAGGATGGGAAATGGCTCATGTTTGTGAGCTGAACAGCAAAACACCCAATGCCTATGAAAACAAACCTGTGTATTAAACATCCTTTAGCATAGCAAAATCATGGGACAATTTTCAAGCTAGAAAAAGAAGGAATAAGCTGCTTCTCCATGGAAACCTTACTGACAAATGTACCCATGTCATGAGAGGTGAACAAAGGTTCTTGGGCTTGCATGACAGTGGTCTTCTGTATGTGTGGTCCACAGGTGAATATGTGACCTATTTTTGTTTACCCTCCCTTAAAAACACTGTGATGCCACTCAGTGAAATGGGTGTTTTGAGGCTAGAGTGGGAATGGTAGGGGCATGTGGGATAAGCTGCCCTCTGCACTTTGATAGCAGCTTGCTCCTCACCTGCAGGACAGAAGATTTGCTCTGTGGGTTACTTTTGACTACAAGAAAAGTTGAAGGCAAGTCACTTGCAGCATAAAGTGCTCTTTGCACTCAGCAGGATAAAGGATACACTCCTGGTGGCATAAGCAAGTATTATTACCCACCCCAGATGGTGAGGGTAATCCGAGTTCTTGTTAATAGATCCCCTGAGGCAAATTACAGTTGTGATAAGCATGGATGTGATTCGTGTCAGTAAAACAAAGGAGTAACTGTTCCCCTTATAGAAACATGAAAAGAAACATATTGTCAGTCAATTAAGCTCAAAGGTCCAACTTACACCCAAATTAAGAAATAAACAAGATGATGTCAAATCACTTTATTCCCTACAACCTTGCCAGGAAATATATGAATTATAACAGGAAAGTTGAAGGAATAAGGTGTTTTCTACACCGTTATCGGAAATGAACAGAATTTATGGTGGAGGTTATTTCTGGGGTTGTAAAAGTAGCTTGGCTGTAGTTATATAAGGAAATATATGTTAAAACTGCTTAACAATGTATCTAAAATGTTTATGCATGAGTGAAATGAATATGTATGTAGTAACTAGATAAATGTCAGATTTACACTTTGTTCGGTGTGTGAGAGGCTGAGAGAGATCGTGCCGTGCACCCGGGGCCGAAATTTGCTTTTACTATGTAACAAAGTTTAATTTGAAACCCACAAGGGTTGAGGCTTTGTTTCAGCATTGAATGATGGATGTTTGTAAATAAACATGTGTAGGGTTTATTGTAGAACAATTTGTTTGCAATGGAAAGCAGCTCTGTAGCCATTTTGGTTATTATTATTGATAGTAATATAGCAATATGAAAGCATAAAAATATCACTTAAGAAAATGCATACAGGAAAAGAAAGAGAAAGGATAAAAGTATATCACCACCCTTAGATCTCATGACAAGACTTGATGTCTGTTGGTCAAAATGATGTTCTTGATCCATCAGGGGTGGGGAAAGAAGCCCATGAAACACAGCCTGATGGGTTAATAAGTGCTTAGGTTCAGATTGGAAGCCCTGGTGCCTCCCCTATGGGGGGTGGAGCTCTCAGTCTTTAGCGGAAGGCCTCAGAGATCAGTCTGGACATGCTTTGGAGGTCTTTGGTGGTTTATGACACCTTCTAAGAAATGACTGCTGCCTCTCTTGTCAGCACACTTGAGCCAGTAATACCCCAGCAGACTTTCATGGGGCCTTGAGGAGGATGGAGGGTGGTGGTAGGGTGGTTTTGCAACTGAGCAGAGGACAATTACCATGAATAAGAGCACCATCCCCTCTTGCAGGGTCTGCTTGTTGTCAGCCTCAAAGCCTAGATTCAGCAATGCACCCTGGCACCTACACAAATGGACAAATACTTTGAGTCCTTAACCATTAACAGTCCAGTCTCCCCCAGCAAGGCAAACCTGAGGCAATTATTAACTTCTGCTGTGAGATACACAGAATGAGACATGAGAAACTTTGAGGTTTTCTTCTTTTTCTTTCCAACATCAAAGTCTGCTAATGTTCTAAATTATAGTTTTACAGAGAAAACTTATTGGTGCTTCTATTAATTTTCAATTTGTTTGTGGTTTTGAAAAAAAAATCCCTACAAACCCAACCCACAAACAAAGTAGATTATAAATGTAAGGTTCCTGTGACTTGATATTGCCTATCTAAGAGTAATATAATAATGGCCAATCTTCGCGAACGAAGATTTGGGAAGGGCTCACCCTACGTGTGCCCTCCGAGCCTGCGCAGTGGCTTTTTTAGGTGAGGCTCAGTGTGCGCAGAACTGGCCCCACCGTTTAAGTCCTAAGGTTCATTTGCCATGGCCAAGCAAGCTTGGACAGTGACACTGAGGTCCTTAGGACTATCTACAGCACCCAGTACTAACCGGGGCTGACCCTGCGTCGCATCCGAGATCTGACGGGATCAGATGGCAGGGAAGCATTGAACTGCCAGGGGCGGTCCATACACTGAGACTCGAACTCGCGACCTAGGAGCCGGAGTCGGGAGTACTCTCCACTATGCCACGGGACCGCCCCCTAAGAGTAATATCCTCACTAATGAATCTCACAGGCAATTACAGAATGTAATTGTATTCACAGATGAAGGTCCACTCTGCAAGAAACAAGAGATAGGCTTCATCTCCTCCCTCAAATTCCAGAACAACTGTTCAGTGACAGACTAAGATGGATTGACCAGGCCTTCATGTCTGTGTAGCAGTTTTCATCTACACAGTGTGGGCTTTCAGTTCTTCCAGGACTAGAAACACTGGTGCCAGTTAACTATTGTTTCTTGACAGGTTTGCCTGCAAAGTGAGATCAATAGAATATAGCAAGAAAGTTTCATCCCTGAATGGATATGCACCAAGTAACTTCTAAGTGTATATCAAGTACTCATGGACATTAAAATGCTGACAGAATAGATAGGATGACACTGTAGGTCATCTGGCTTTGATAAATAAGCAGAACAATGATAGCTGTTGGCCAGAGCAATGCATTCAGTCAAGGTCTTTCTGCCAGAAGCTCAGCAATCTGTCACTTGATGAGAAGGCCTTGATCACCAGATGAAGCTGATTAGGCAATCTGACAAGGTTATAAAAGTGCCTCCTCCTTTAGTAAAGCTATCAGACGGAACAGCGGGAGAAGAACAGCAGAGTTGTTGTAGAGACTGCTGTTAACCTTTACCTGCTGAAGTGTCTTTGGAGTGAGTGGAAAAGAGAAAGGCAGAATAGTCAGAGATGAGTTTAGCTTGTGTTTCACTACTTACTCTTTCCTGTCCCTCTTAAGGAAAGAATAGCTTTCCAGAAATTCTATGCAAAACATATTTGTGTGATGTGTTTTACCTCTTATGTGTCTGAGAAGGTAACCTGTGAATCTACAGTTCCTCGAGATTCATGCTATGGATTCCCCAGTATCAATGCTGGACCTTAATCACCTCATGGAGCTTTGGATATCAGACAGGAAGAGCACCCCACCTGTGCAAGCTTAGATGCTTTCACGTGGTTATAAGTTCTGACTTCTCTAATTAAAAAAAAATAAAATTCTCAGTACTCCTTGTCTATGATTTAACTCCCACCAATGTCTCCTCTCTCATTAGCTTAAGAGGATCAAAAAGGATTTCTACACTGGGATTTAGACTTATTTGACTTCATTGTGAAAATGCATTTGCTTTTTAATTGGAAAGAGTGCTTGGTTTTGGATCCCTTTCTCACAGTCAGCTGACAATAAATGTAAGGACTCTTTCAGCTGGAAGATAGGATGTTTCCCTGAAATGAACGTGGTTGCAGCAGTTTGGATGCCTTTGTGGATACTGAATTGTTTTAGCCTAGATTGCACTTCATAGTAACATCACTGAGAGCAGCATTAAAGTTTAGCTTGTATCACTAAAAGAACAGCGTTTGTGACTATCCCTGAATAAAACACTGTGCTGAAAGTACATCAGTAACTTGGCAGCCTTGAAAGAGCTAAGCCAAAAATACAGCAGCAGATGTCCCATTGATCAACATGTACTTATTCAAAGCTGCAGATCTGACATTTAGTACAGAAATAACCATTTCCCAGTTAATTCACAATTACGTGGTGGAGTTGAATAAACTTTGAAATGTGTGTTTAAAAATAAGCTCCCTTACCTCCAGAGTGCAGCATTTCTGATAAGTAATTAATTGAAGATTAAGTTCTGCATCTTGAAAATATGACAATTTTGCAGGAACTGACCATTATCCATATCCTGGGTTACTTCCATGTTTGTGTCATTTGCTTAAGCAGTCATTGTTTTGAATCTGGATCATGTGTATTCTGGGATCAGTACCTTCTTGACTGTCACACAAGGAAAAGTAAGTTGCATTTTTGAGTAGAGGCACTGAGAAAAATTGTGGAATATCAGAATTGAAATATACTCTTGTTATTACAAGTATACTTTTTATTAACTGTCCTTTCCTTTGCACAGGGATTTTTTTTCAGTCACTGGGTATGTTATTCTTTTTACTTGCTGATCAGAACTTTGCTTCTTGCATGTGACTTGTCTTTTTGCAAATCTATTTAAGAAACATCTCCCTAAAATAACTGTTTTCTTACCTATTGTGCTGTAGTCTTTATTGCTTTGTCCATTGTTTCTGCTTTGTCTTTATTTCTCTTGAAAAAACATGTTGGTCCATTGTTGAAATGGGAGGGCAGAACTACCAAGTACAGTTAATTTATTTGGTCAGAATTCCCTCTTAAACATTTATCTCTGCCATGGAAGTATCTGTTTGTACAAGAAAAGTACAGGCTGTGTGATGATGAAGACATGAACATGGGCCCAGTGTTATCCAAGAGATAAGCAGGAATTACTTTACTAAAGCTGCTAAAGGAACAGCCCATTGCCTATTCTCCAATTTTCTTTTTTTAATGAAGTCCCTGATAAAAACACAGAAGACAATGTAAGATTTTTATATTTCTGCTCCTTTTTTGTTGTTGTTGTCTTTTTTTTTCAGACAACTATCCCTTAACCCAAAGTATGTTTATGCATGAGACAGTTTATGCATCTGACAGCAGAACTCACGGCTACTTAGTACAAATGAGGGGCAGATCTCATTAAAGTCAGTAGGGCTGTGATATTCAAGCATCGCAGCTTTTATGCGTAAATTCCTATAACACCCTAATGTTACGTCCAAGTACTGAGACTTAATCATTTTTCTTTCAAAAGATTAAATCTGTTCCCAGCTTAGCTAAACTTCAGAATCCTTAAGATACTCCTTTTACCTCCAGGACTTGAAGGATAACTAATTTAGTTCCAGTAACTCAAGGACAATGATAAGCTGTTTCAAAGACTCTGTGTGTGGCAGTGCAGAAAATGCCTCCATTCTGTCAGTTCCAACACCATCTGCTTGTCTGGAAAATAAAAAACAGTCTTCATATGTATTAAGAAATTATGAAAATACTTTGGGTGAAAAAGGATAAACAATGGATTTAGAGTACAGTCAGATCAGATTGTTTGCTCTAGAGGGCTGTCTTAGTGTCCAAAGTCTTAATCACATCTGCTGTTACAATTTATGTTCAATGCCTGTGCCATACATGCACTACAAAAAATGTGCAAAATTATATGACAGATAAGTCACTTTGCTCTTAGGAAGCAGGTAACCTATAGACATAAAGAACCTGATCATAATAGTTTCTGTAATCTATACACATTTCTTAGCTTTTAACCTGTAAGGCACTGTTTTCTCATGAGACATTTTGAAGGCTGAAGCATGTATGTATCACAACAGAAGATGACCATAAAGAATGAGACCATATGATTAAATAACAGCAAAGGTTACTGTGTAACCAGGAGACCAGATATCCCTATTTATATGAAGTATTTGTTTTATGGAAAACCATTTTGTTGACCTATCTTTTTCAGTCTTTCCAGACTAAATGGTGTTATCAGGTATTTATCTTTGCTCATCAGAGGCATTATTCAAAACTAACTTCATTTTCCCTCTGCAAAGCTCCTTCTGTCTTATTCTGAATTAGCCCATCATCCTGCCATTGTCTTGGAGATATTCTTTGCTTTGCATTGTTCATTTATCTCTGAAGACCATTTCTTTGTGTTTGTTATGACTGATGTTTTTGGTGCTGTTTCTTCAGCATTTCTGCCTTACTTCACCCACTTTCCTGTTTTAAGGTGATGACTTCAGTGGCCAGTTCTAGAATCAATTAGAACCTCTTTTACCATCTACCTAGATATTTATTTTTCTATCTGTTTGAAATTTCTTGAATAACTTTAAGAGAATGCACTGTTGACTCCCATCTTCTTAGTCTACTCCAAATCTGTTTCTTTTCTCTCTCCTTCAATCTTACTTCAGTCGAGGCTTTCTACAGCCCTGTCATGTGGAGCCTGTATGGAGCAGTATGTTATGTGAAGCATCGCAGTGGAACGAGGAAACATTAAATTTAGGGTTTGTTTGGAGCTATTTGTTCCAACTGCATGTGACAGATTCAGGTCTAGAGAAAAGCAGCACTTGTACTTTATAGCATAGGCTCATGTTCTGAACTCTTTTTCTGCCTCTGCTTAGCAAGTATGTGCATTGGCATATTCTTCAGACTTGTTGTAGAAGTACAGAACAGTTGTGTGTTCATAGACAATGTGTGTGTTTGCTTTGGGTGTGCATTGAAGCATTCCCTTCCATGTGCATTTAATTTCTGTGGTGTCTCCATGGGATCCAGAGTCTGTGCAAGTCTCCATAAGCAGCTTTCCTTTAAAAAGAGAAATGGGGCCCATTTCCTTCAGAGTGCCATCTCCTAGGAAGCAGAAGGCCAAGGTAAAATATCTTTCTCTGGAAATGTCGAATCTCATTTCTTTTGCATCCAGGACAGCAGCATGTCTTGGCACAGACGAGGAGAGAATCTGCTTTCCTTTGAAAGTCTTCTGGGAATATGACATTGTTTGATTCAGAGGGGAAAAGGTGAAGGAAGACTGCCTGCCTTACACACTCCTCTTGGAGAGGAGATTTCTAGGTGTTATTCCCTGCTCTTATTAAAATTTCTGTCTTTTCATCCATTGACTGAGAGGAGAAATTCCCTTTCCCTAGCTTTTGAGGATTAAAAGCATTGGCTTTTGTTTATGCTTTGCTTTTTACTGTTATGGCTAACTACTTAGGAGTATTCAATCAGCTTCCACTCTATTATCCATAGCACCCAAGGGGAGAAATTGCAACTACTTGCATGCAGTTAATGAGTGCTTTCGACGTGGTGGTTGCCATAACCTAACAAGCAGACTAGGCATGAGAGCAGAAGGATTCAGCTTGTGCACAACAGAGGCAGAAGACAGCAACAACAGTTAGCCTGAGGCTTGCATGTCCTTCATAGGATACCCTTGGCTGCAGTCCTCTTTATGCAGACTGCAGATCTGTGGGAGCACGGGAAGTTTTCTCCTGGCTTGCTTTCAGTGGCAATGAAGGTGCAGAAGGGAAAATTATTATTTAGTGGGATTTTGCCCAAGCATGGGATGAGAGGGATTCTGGGGCATTCATCCAGGGCCTTGAGGATGGAGTGCACTCAATGGTCACAGCTATAAATGCAAGAGGAGAACAGAGGGCTACAGATGTGACATGCTGCATTCAGTTAAAAAAATCTTAATTTTTAATAGAATGTAAATCTCAACACATTTTAGTATTCAGCTTCTCATCACCTAATGACAGTTGTTTGTAGAAAGGCAGCTTGTTCTGACCTGCCCTGACCTACTGGTCCTGTTTACTGGTCAAGTAGGAATTCAAATCTGTGCATGCCTGTGATGTTATGCGCATTGTGCATTTCCCTTTTCCTGCAAATAAGCTCACAGTTAGGCAGGCAGTGGAAGCCCTCTCTTCTGAGGCTTTCTCTATGCTTGAGGCACACACAGAAGTGTTGGTACTCTCCCATTTTTCTCTCCCATTACAACAACACAGTGGCAAGTTCAAAAGTTGAGACTGAGTTCTGTTGAATAAAAGGCATCATGAGTCCCAGAGCTGATCCTATTTTTGTATGACTGGCATATATCAGTCTGGTGAATTGTGCCACTTTCTGTCATCTTTGAGTGACAAATATTTCCATGTTCAAGATAACAGTAGTAACCCTTCTGTAAGCCTGTTTACCCTGTTAAATGGAGCTGTATATATTGCCAAATTACTGGAAAGACATGTTTTCTCTCAGGATGTGCAAAATAGATTCTGTTTTAACTTTTTTTCCACAAAATACTAGCACACACCTAAGCTTGCCTGCTCGCTGTAAAGTTTGTGTTTGGTGACTTACTCTCATCCCTTTCTGTTCCTGAGAGAAGTGCAAACTTAAACACCTACAGCTTAATCCTTGTGCTCTGTTACCCTCAGTGGCCCATAATATTTGCTGTCATTCACACCACCTCACTTTGCACGTTATTTGTGAGGATATACATATAAATTGCACATTGAACACCGGTTTGAGAGAAGGATAGATGATAAACAAAAGAATCAAGCTGAGTTGGAAAGTCTGCTTTCATTATGTCACTAGCAAAAGTTTATGGGAAAACGGTGAAAGGAAGTGTATAAACAGGTTTCTTTCCAAGATCCACTCATACTGACACAGCTTTTTAAGCCTTAGAAAAAAAATAGTCTGGCCTGTCTCGAGTTGCAGCTGTGTGTGTGTGTGTCTCGGCTTCGCGAAGGAAGATTTGGGAAGGGCTCTCCCCATGTGCCCTTCCAGCCTGCACAGTGGATTTTTTAGGTGAGGCACAGCGTGCGCAGAACTGGCCCCACTGTTTAAGTCCTGAGATTCATCTGCCATGGCCGAGCGAGCTTGGACGGTGACAATGAAGTCCTCAAGACTAGAACCTACAGCACCCAGCATTTCCCAGGAGGTCTCCCATCCAAGAACTAACCAGGGCTGACCCTGCTTAGCTTCCGAGATCTGACGGGATTGGATGTCAGGGAGGCATTTAACTGCCCAATCACAACTAAAAATGGCTGTTGAAAAATCAGTTCCAGGAAATTTTCTCATATTTGGAAAGGAAGGAAAATTCTCTTTTACACTTTTACATTGCATGTGAGTCAAACTGAAATATGAACAAGCAAGCAATGTATAACACTTCATAATGTTGACCTGAAAATGTCTGAGAATGTGGGAATGCTGTGTCACCCAAAAGAAAAATCTGCTTCCACAAATGAGATAAAGAAATGCAAAACCAAAGATAAATAAACAGAGCTTTCTCACAAAGATCTCCAAGTGTCTGAGAGAGCTGGATGCTTGTAGTGTGTGATTCTGCTACAAGAAGAACGAAAAAATTAAAGGGCATAAAGCAAGCAAGCAGATATTCTGCAGTACCAGAGAAAATGAATGAAGGGCATTTATAATTTGGCTTCTGAGCCAAGTGAGACAAGAGCTCCTGGAAATGATGCATATCAATACTGATGGGAGAATTTCAGAGGATATCTTAAAGATCAGAGGTCTTTCCAGAGAGGAAGAAAGGGTGACATTTTGTGACATGTAATTTTGATTCAGTGAGAATGGTTTCTCTGAAACCATTTCATATTTACTCCTTTCAAGTAGTATTTATTAATAAATAGCATTGGTACTGTTAATTTTTGGTGCTTCCTAACTATAAAAGAGAGAAAAAGAAAATGTGTGCATGATATTGATTTCTGTAAATAAGACACTTCGACAGGTGTTAGAACTGACATAAATTTACACATAATTATATTTGGAGTCTTGTCTTTTAAGTGAAATGATGAAGTAGGACACTCATAAAGTTGTAAACATGATAAGGTTTCTATCTGGCAAGCAATAAAATATGCATGGATTAATTTCACATAAATAATTTTTATAGCTGCTTCATCTGGATTCTTTATAAATTAATCAGATTTAAAACAGACTGTATGCTTCAGGTACTGTATATTCTCTTCTAAAAAGATTTCAGTTAAGAGGTCTGGATCTCCAAAAAAAAAAAAAAGAAAATTGAAAACCAGGTGAAGTTTTGATTATAGTTGCAATCCAAGGGAAACTGTTTTTCTCCTGTCTTTACTGGTCAGCTTAACCTTCTATTCAAGATGGCAGCAATCATAGGGCCTATGAGTGATGTTTTCTCTTTTTCAGTAATAAATATTTATCTTCTGGGTTGCCAGCAATGAAGACAAAGCCAGACTCTTGGAGGTTTATATTGGGAGGACAAGAAGGAGCGGATATAACCTGGGACACAGGATTTCTTACCTCCTCTTTCTCTGAGAATGATATCCTCCATCTTCAGGTCTTTTCAAAATGCAGCTGTAGAATATCTTGTGCAACCTGCTTTTATTAAACCCTCAATGAGCAGAAGATTGGATTAAAAAAGTAAAAGAGGTTCCCTTACAATCTGCATAGTTCTGTAATTGCTAACCAAGAATTAAGTATGAGAAAGTTACGATAATTTGCCTGAATCAAGTGATGGAAGTGCTTGTTTAGATATTCTATAACAACTGAAAAATGTCCTGTTTATTATTGTATTAAAACTTTCCTTTGTAAATAGCAAGTCATTAATTTTGTTACTGTGTAACTTTCCATTGTAACAGAAGAATCAGTGACAGTTCCCTGTGAAAGTGAAGAGTAATTAAAAGATTTGTTTTTCTAGTTAAAAAATCTGAGAGCCACTGTAATGACTCTGACAAAATGTCTGTGTAGCTCTGCACTGCCATACTGAAAATGGTAAACAATAGGAGTATGAGGACACGTGCCTGCAAGGAGGCTGGGAGGGTATCATCACTTGATGCAGAAGCATTGTCTTAAAAGGTTTTTTATTTACATGTGTTTACTGGCTTTCTGAGCTCATGTAAAACTTTAGCATTCATAAGTTCCTAGGGTGAGAAATTTCCAGCTTCTTGCATATCATGTGAGGAATCACCTCTCCTTGACTGTTTTGTGCACAGTTTCTGAAATTTAAGTAAATGGCATGGGTACAATTTTCCTTTGGGCAATAATTTACCTTTCCCACAGCATGTGTAGTTTTTCAGATCTCTGTTTTATTTAGCTTACCAGCCATCTTTGTTCCAGACTAAGTTGTTTTATTCTTTATGTAATTATAAATAAAGGTGGTATTGATGTCTACTCAACAAAAACCCGCAAAAATACAGAAAAAAAAGATTGATTTGAGTAGATTGATTCCCCAAAGTGAACAAATGCAAATACTGTACATTTGTATTTATTTCTTTAAGCCTGGCAGGAGGTATTCTTCAGCCCATGAGACTCCTAAACTTATTTTATTGTGAGAGTTCCTCTGTGTTGGTACAATCTACCATCCCTGAGGAACTATTGAATATTGCATGGGCTGGTTTCACAGTGGTGGTCTTTGACTACAGCACCAAACAGGCTTCCCTGTAAACTAAACAAATGCTTGTTTATCATGAACTAAGAAATCAGAGTGAGAATTTAACCTATGGATTTGAAAAATAAATCCAAAGTAAATAAATTGAGCTTTACACTATGTTTGCAAATAACGTATCTTTCTGACATTTCTAGTGTGTCTGTCCAAGTGTTTGTCTCCTTTCCGTCAACTTGGATCCACCTGTTCTCCTTTCCCACCTGCCCCCACCCTCCCTCCCTACCCCCACGTTTGGTATAGCTTTCCCCCTCTCTCCTTTCCTCTTGTGTTGTGTCTTAACTTGCATATCTTACAACTCCTGCAATGGGTAGAGTTTATATCTCCACTAAATCTTGAATCTCTTAACCTCATCCCAGTACTATCTCTCTTATTTGTTACAGTAGAGACAATTTTTCTAAACATGGTGCTTTTGTAGCAGCACTCCTTAAAGACTGTGACTCCAGTTTAGATTTTTCTCTTTCTATCCCTGAATGATGAATGTGAGCAGCTAAAACATACTAATGAGTTTTGTGAGCAAAGGCCTTGCCAAATCTGTGATCCATTACAGCTTTTTGATAAGCATTGCTGCTTATACTGCAGTAAGCTCAATTGTAAAGCACTATGACAGGAGATTTCTGAAAGCTTGTTTTTCTTGAACCAAAATATAATTAATTCTGTAACAGTAGAGCACATATAAATTGTGTGCCTTTCTCTGCAGAACATGACTTTTATGTTTAAGGATTGGACACATGATTAAAAATTAAGTCCTTTGGCAGATGATGGCGAAATCTGGACTGTTTATTTGGGGCTTTTTGTCATTGAGGAAAAAACCTGTGATACTCTTTAGAGCAAAGGAAATATAATGACTTTTGTTGGCTCAAACTCAACCAGAAAGTGTCACAGGACAAGATGGATGAGGGGAGCAGTAATGAGATACATAAGTGTTTATTTCTAGGTCACTTCCTCAAATCTGATCCCGGTCAACACCACCTGAAATTTTTTGCAAGTTGATAGCTATTTAGTTAAATGTGAAATCACTTAGCATTACCCCTACTACATGATAATTTCTTCATATTTCTTAATTTTCAAAGCTGGAATTACAGACATTGCAAAAATAAAACAAGTGCTGTTATAAGTTTTCTGCAGCTGAATGGATGCCAATGTTTTATCATAAAAGGAATTCTCTCAGCAAGCACTATCTGCAAGATTGAGCCTGCAGCCAGGTCCTAACATTGCTGCAGAGATGGGAATTTTTTAATTGCTTGGGTAAATAACTACTAATCACAGGGTGAGACACCAGCTGACAGGAAATTGTTTTTTTGAAAAGTGGATAGATAAGATCCTTAGCAGCTGCAAGTGTATTCTCAAGGTATGTGCTATCTGGACTACCATTTCATATGAAACCTCCTAAGGACACAAACTCTGTACATTCAAAACTCTGCACCCTCTCTTTATAGCACAAGGGGTAGGTAGCTGTTCTTGAAATCCTCCTTCTAACCACTGTTTTCAAGATTTCAAGGTATACAGCTGTTTTGTCTACTAACAGTGTGAGCAGGGTTTTCTTGAAACCCTATTTGCATTCATCAGTGTTACCAAGCTGGTGATGTCTGGAGTGAAATTTTATTTCACTGGAAAATTTCTGACTAGCAGTTCTCCCAGCAACCTCAGTTTCTAAAGCTGCCTGTATGAAGCTCTAATCTTTCTGAAGCTGAAGAACATAGATGATGGATGAATTAAAAATCTCAGAACTAGTATGGTGTGTGCTAATCTTGGCTCAAACACTAGTCTTTGATGTATCATATCCTCTAGCCATCGTCTGATAACTGCCTAGTTTTGCTGGCTACTTCAATTGTGAGCTCTTCCAGGCATAGATGTCTGCTTCATTTTTCTCACTTAAACTTTTTAAAACTCTTTAGTAATTGCCCTTGTTACTTCCATGGAAATCTTGTGATTAAAAGGAGAGAATATTTTCTTCCAGCTGCGTTGCCCTCCTTTTGATACTCTCCAATAGCTTAACATCTTTCTGTGTGCCCAACACTGCACACAATATTCAAGGTGAGGCCACCCCAGTGCAGAGCAGAGCGGGACAACCCCCTCCTTTGACTGGCTGGCGATGCTTTGCCTGTTGCCGCTCAGGACATGTTTGGCCCTCCTGGCTGCCAGGACACTGCTGACTTGTATTCAACTTGCCATCAACCAGGACCCCCAGGTCTCTTTCTGCAGCACTGCTTTCCAGCATCTCATTCCCCAGTCTTTACAGAAATGCAGGGCTGCCCCATCCTAGGTGCAGATTCCAGCACTTTCCCTTGTTGGACTTCATACAGTTGGTGATTGCAGGGCCTCCCTGCCTTTAAGGGAGTCAACAGCTGCTCTCAGTTTTGTGTCATCTGCAGACTTGCTCAATATCCCTTCCAGTTCTGTGTCCAAGTTATTTACGAAGGTGTTGAAGAGCACAGGGCGTAAAGGCAGGGAGGGCCTGCAGAGACCTTGACAGATTAGAGGACTGGGCAATCACCAACCATATGAAGTTCAACAAGGGAAAGTGCTGGATTCTGCACCTGGAATGGGAAAACTCTGGGGAGTTTCCTCTGACCGCCGCTAAGCTAATCTACATTACCCCAATAAAGGGTTACCCCAATACAGGTCAAGTCTGAAAAATAGATGCATGAAAACATGAAAAAAAATCATGTCTTCATTGTCATTTTCTCATTAGCAATTTAGTATGATTTACTGTAGTATCTTATTTTATTATCTCCCATAAGAAGATGTGCATAGTTTCTGAAGAATAAAGGAAATTTTTATATGTTACAGAGGTATGTTGTTGAAGTCAAAGATATATTCTTCAAATTATTAGGCCTCAGCTCTTTTCATTTAACGAATAAATCATAAAAAACAAGATGAGAAGGAATAACTGAATCTGATGAAAATTAGATCTTTGAAAACAAAAGAAAAAGATACCATAGTGCAATAGGCACTTCTCTGCTTTGGATATGAATTCTTGAAGATTTATTAACTGCATGGACCTATCGTGTGTCTTTTCTGTTGTGGCTGTTTTGTATTCTGAGGCATTCACCTTCACAAGAAAGACTGTTGGAAAGCTTCAAACAGCCAGCCCATTATCATTTTCAGGAGAAGCTATCCGCCATCTCACAGCCAAATCCTGGAGGATGTAGCAGAGAGCTGATGAATATGGGAAGACTACTGATGGGACACAGAGATGCTCAGGTTGGTGAGTGAGCACCAATGAGAAGGAAAGGAGAGAGAAGAGGGAAAAAGTTTTATTACTGGGAATAAAAGGAAAAAGAAAGTAAGGAAGTTACTGTGAGGGAAGGAGAGCAATTTGATTGTATCTTTTCAATACAGTCAAACTTCATAATTTTTCCTTATGAAAAGAAAGAAAAAACCTCATTCTAGTAATGATTCATGGTGCATTAAAAACAATATCTGATTATATGTCTCCAAGATAGTGAGCAGCTGTGCTCTTGGAATTACTTAAAAAAGCTGAAAGGTATAACCTAATGGTCCTCTGTAGCAGAATAATGGTGCTATTTGTAATAAACACAATACTACATTGATACATGCTATCTAACTTTAGATGAAAAATTTTGTACAGTCACAATGATGAGCCTAGGCATTTGTCTAGAGAAGGATGAAAGGACCCTGTAGCAGATGACAAGACAATTGTAATAAGTGCATATAACAGCTCTAAGAATAATTATCATGTTGTTGAGAAAGTAGAAATCTTAAAAAACTTTCTGTTTCAGTAAAAAAAAATATTGTCTTACCAGAATAGCGATCCTCAAAGATTTTTTTTCTGATTGAATTTCTCATCCTTTCTTTTTAGGAGGAAAATATTTGATCCTTCCTCCTCAAAACACTGGGGGATGTCCCAGGGCAGATGAGACACCCTGTAGAAAGAAGACTGTAAGGCAAAGAGATCACATGCAAAAGTAGGTGGGATGGTCAGTGGTAATTTTAGAAAGTGAAAAATGAGATAGGGGCTAAAGGTATGGAAATATGAAGCAACTAAGTTGTTTTCAGGAAAATTTCAAGGAGTTGTCTGCAGATTTTCTTAAAATTGTTGCTTTTCTTTGACAATTACCTTCCCATGGTACCTGTCTGGCCTTACCCTCTGTGAGAAGCCCACTGTACGTTTTTGCAGCATCTACCACCCAAGGAGGAAAACGGAGAAAGAGGCAAGGCTGCAGCTCAGCAAGGCTTTGTCTTGACAGGGAGATGGCAGTGGGGCAGAGGGGTGCTCCAGGACCCAGCTGCCCTTGTTGGGAAAGAACATATGGAAAGGTCCCTGCAAGCATCTCTCATGGAGGGCATACAATTCTGTCTGCTGCTCCCACCAGCTGTGCTAGCCTGTTGCCCACCCCCTGACCAGCTCAGTTCCCAGCCAGTGATTGCTCTATCTGTTGAATTGTCACAGTGTGAATTCTGACAAAAAAACTGAGATGTTCACTGAGTTCATACAGAATCCAAAAACTGCTTCTGTGTTGCCTGCAAATGAGATGCAAAACTGAATCCAAATTAAAAACTTTGCATTGCATAAGTCAATAATGTACAAGGCGCATCAGCAAATTCTGTATGATACTTGATTTTCATGTGTACCACAAAATGCATGGCAAGCATGGTTATGATACTGTCTTAAAAAGGGTTTGCACAAATTTTATATTGCTAGCAATAGTAACTTACCATTCTTACTTACCCAGCTGATTGCAAGTGGGAACGCAATGTGAAGGAAAAATCTCTAAGTCCATAGAACTACATTATTAAGATTTTATTAGATTATATACAGCATCAAATGAACTGGTGATTGAATCAAATAGAATGCTCTATTTGTATTCTTTTTTTTCTTCCACTGTGAAAGTCTGTGAATTTTAATTGGCTTATAATTTTTTTTCTTTGATTAAAAGCATTTATTAGAGAGAGTGAGAATATAATTTTGTGAGTGACATTTCCCTTACTCATGAATAATTAGTATAGGAATACTTAAGGCCAGAATAATTATTCTTTTAAGAAATTATTTATTGCCTTTATTATGTTTTCTTATGGCTAACAAAGAATTTTGTAAGTTGAATTTTAAAATAATTTCTGTTGCTGAATTTATTGACTAAACAAATTATAGTGACATTACATTAGCTACTAAAAACAAATTACCTGGAAGCACTCTTCCAGGCTTAGATATTTAGGCCTCCTTTCATTCATTGTAAAAATATTGATGATGAACTGAGAGAAAAATAATTTTCTTGATATAAGATATGAAGCTTTTGTTGTCCACAGTAGTTTCATTTTCATGTCAATTTTCAGAAAATTACAGTCTTTGAATATCTTTGGGGAGAGATTAATTCTTAAGTATTCAGATTTAGATGAGTTAAGCAGAGCCAAAATTCTCAAATACTGAGCATTTGCTCTCAAAAAAGGCATTGTTAAATGCCTCAGAATGATAGACCCAAAATCACAAAGAAGGAATACAATAGTTGCTTTTTCAGTTATGAATATAGGAAATTACTTATCTAGCATTGCAAAAACTTTTGAAGTTTAAGAACTTTTGGGTTATCCTGAGCAGACAAGAACTTGGCTGGTTGTTGAGACCAAGATTAGTTCCAGCAGCGGGTTGGGTGAATGTTGGGAGTACTATGGATCAGATGCCCTGCTGTTCCAATTCATAGGACTCTAAAGTTCTCTGTGTCTATTTTCAAGTTAGGAATTTTTTTATGGTAATATGTTTTAGAGGGTTGTAGACTCTAGGTGTATTCATTCTACCACATTTTCCTTTGAGAGAAAAACTACACAATTGTATACTTGGAAAAAAAAATAATCAAGGAGTAACTTTCAAAAGTTTCTGAAGGACTTTCATGTTCAATTTTCTTGTATAAATTTCCTATATTGTAGCATGATTTGTTACCTACTTGTGCTGTAAGAATGACATGAAAGTATTACATTTAGCAAACAGTAATTTGTGCTCATGAATGTTTGGTTAACACAGAAACCTACTGACTAAAACACCACCTGAGCTTGAAACACCACCTTCACCTTGCACTGCGTGATTTGTAGTTTAATATATACTTATATACAGCAGAGGTCATGAGGATGTGAAGTCATAAGTAACATTCAGTGAGACTGTCCCAGAAAAACTATAGAGAACATTATACTGGGTAATATTGAAAGGCATTTAAAGAGTAAAGCAATCATTGGGCATAGTCTAAGTAGACTGGGTTCACATAGGGAAAGTCATGTTTAACTGATTTGATAGCCACCTATAGTAAGGTCACCCACCTAGTGGGTGAAGGGAATGTGGCAGATGTAGTTTTCTGGATTTTTAAGCCTGCCCCTCACAGCATCATTCTAGACAAGCTGTACAGCTGTGGGATGAGTGGGTTCACAGGGTACTGGGTGAAGAACTGGCTGGATGGCCGGACTCAAAAGGTTGTAGTGAATGGGGCTGCACCTGGCTGATGACTGGTTATCAGTAGCATTCTTCAGGGTTCCATTCTATGATCTGGAGAGCAGCTAGAGACCTAGGGGTGCTGCTCAACAACAGGCTCAATGTGAGTCAGCAGTGTGCCCTGACAGCCAAGAGAACAAACAGCATCCTGGGGTGCAACAAAGCACAGCATAAACAGCTGGTGATAAGAAGTAATTTTCCTGCTGTATTTAGCATTGGTACAGCCTCATCTTGGGCATTGTGTGAAGTTTCGGGCACCACAATTTAAGAATGTGAAGGTCCTTGAATGCATCCAGAGGAGGGCAACAAAGCTGGTGAAAGGTCTGGAAGCAATGTCCTTATGAGGAGTGGCTGAGGACTTTGGGTTTGCCTAGTTTGAAGACACTGAGGAGAAATTTCATTGCTCCCTGCACCTTCCTGAGGAGGGGACATGGAGAGGGAGATGCTGAGCTCCTCTCTCTGGGATCCAGTGGGGTGTGTGGGAATGGTTCGGCGCAGTTCTAGGTGAGGTTTAGAGTGGACATAAGGAAGTATTTACCCAGGAGATGGTCCAAATAGCTTCCTAGAGAGGTGGTTGATGTTCCAAGGCTGTCAGTGTTTAAGAGGTGTTTGGACAATGTCCTTAATAATGTGCTTCAACTTTTGACCAGTGCTGAAATTGTTGGAAAATTGAACTAAGTGATTTTTATAGTTTTTTGCCAACTAAAAATATTCTGGTTTGTTGTCATAAAGGTAAGCAGAAAGTTGGAATAGCTGGGATTCACCTTTTGTTTAGACTTTAATAGCAGCAAGGACCTTGATTTTATTTATTTCTATCTATCTGTGTAGTTTGATCAAATTTTTAAGAATGAAATCTTTAGACCTATATACAAAGTCTTATGTACAAAAGTGCATATGTCCATACTATGCAATATGTACAGACATTATACCTACATTCAAAAATTATGGAGAAGAATACAAAAAAATGTTATTTTGGGATGCTCATACACAGAGTTATCTGACTTGCACTAAAATGACAATTACTATTCTGTAGTTAACAGGCTTTTTACCTTTCTCAGGTGACATCAGAAAAGTTATTTGTAACTTCCATGGTTTTCTTTTTTGGTGCCACATTTTTCCTTTTCTTCTCTGAGGAGAAGCTTCCAAGAACAAAAAAAAAATATTTTATTCTTACACTGTAAGACTATGTTGATCCTTCCTGAAAGCCATTGCAGGTAGCAGTGCTTGATGTGTTGTCCCTTATTGCTTTCTTACTCCATCTTTGTCTTCAATCTGTCCTTATAAAATTGTACCAGGTACTTCTACAATAATTATTTTACCATATAACAGAGCAAAAAATTACAGGTTTTCTTGCAGGCTTTACTATATAGGGAAATGATACTACAGTCTGACCTGGAGCCAGAAGAATCCATGTAATCAGCTTTATCCATTGAGGTTTTTCAGACATCTTTGTTAGTTTGTCAACAGTTTTAAATCTGACAATACCTCCTAAACAGTAGATTATGTGGACTATTTTCACCTTTGCTGAGTGAATATGGCATAAAGCAGGCCTGGGTTACAAGCTGGAATTTTGCAGCACCCTGAAAACCTAGGTAAAAGGAAAAACAGTTTGCAAATAAATGTTTGGTGACAACTGGTGAATTCACACATTAAAGCTTTAAGTAAGACCTAAACACTGCCTCCACTCATGGATGTAATCACATCTTTGGCATTTTTAATTTTATCCTCTCAGGGACATGCACCCAAGAGAAACACTGCTAACTCCGTTTTAATGCCAGCACAGTATTTCTTACTGCAAGAAATACTGCCTGTTCATTGTATCAGAGCTTCAGAAGAAGAGAGGGAGAGGGTCTCACATTCGGTTATGTTTGGAGCTGGCTTTGCGGCAGACCAAGGTGACTGACTGCCCCTGTGTCTTTAGACCTGTTCCTTGCAAGGGACTGAAATGTAGAGATCTTAGAGTGCCATGGTAACTATGCACCGACTACTGCTGTAATGTGTGGAAACCGCTGTCCATCTCAAATCCACAGGGGTGCACACCTGGTGAGGCCAGGAGCGCTGCCTCCAGGCATGACTGGTTGACTGGGGGGATACACCAGCACTGCTGTTTGTTTCAGAGCTGCCTTGGCTTGTGCTGCATAGGGCATTTCTGCACTTCTTTAAATCTTCACATGAAGGTTACAACTGGACGAAGCTGCAAGTGGAGAACAGTAATGGTCTGACTTCAGTTTTGCAAAGTTGTTATTATTGCACTACTTGGCTGAGTTCAGGTAGATTGTATAGATGCAGTGCTACAGGCTGGGCACAGAGTGGCTGGAGAGCAGCCAGGCGGAAAGGGACCTGGGGGTACTAATTGACAGGAAGCTCAACATGAGCCAACAGTGTGCCCAGGTGGCCAAGAAGGCCAATGGGATCCTGGCCTGTGTCAAAAATAGCGTGGCCAGCAGGACCAGGGCAGTGATCCTTTCCCTGTACTCAGCACTGGTGAGGCCACACCTTGAGTATTGTGTTCAGTTCTGGGCCCCTCAGTTCAGGAAAGATATTGAGGTGCTGGAGCAGGTCCAGAGAAGAGCAACAAGGCTGGTGAAGGGGTTTGAGCACAAGTGCTATGGGGGGAGGCTGAGGGAGCTGGGGTTGTTTAGCCTGGAGAAGAGGAGGCTCAGAGGTGACCTCAGCACTGTCTAGAACTACCTGAAGGGAAGTTCTAGCCAGGTGGGGGTTGGTCTCTTCTCCCAGGCACTCAGCAATAGGACAAGGGGGTACGGGCTCAAGCTCTGCCAGGGGAAATTTAGGTTGGATTTTGGAAAAAAATTCTTTCCAGAGAGAGTCATCAGGCATTGGAATGGGCTGCCCAGAGAGGTGGTGGATTCACCATCCCTGGAGGTTTTTAAATGCAGATTGGACGTGGCACTGAGTGCCATGATCTGGTAAATGGACTGGAGTTGGCCCAAGGGTTGGACTTGATGATCTCGGAGGTCTTTTCCAACCCAATCAATTCCATGATTCTATGGTTCTATAAGTACTTAAACTTTCAGGTTATATTTTATTTACTTTTTTTTCAAGTCAGCAAAAGCTAAGAGGAAAATGGAATTAAAGTGTACTTGCCATCACCAAAGGCATGTTTATAATTTTTTTGTTCTTGAACAAAAATAGATGAAGCATTGCTAATGAAAGCTGAATAAGCTCTTGCAGCAAATAAAATTAATACATTGGAAAAACTATTATTCTGGAAATTTACGCTGTGATAGCATAAAAATGAAGGCAAATTAGAAATGTCCAAATCCTGTAACAGCTGTTCAAACATACTCTCATGAACAATTTGATTTCCTAAAGTGTTTAAGCAAGTTGTTTAGGTGCTTGTGAGACAAGCTAGTTGTACATGCATCCAGCCTGTGGAAATGGAAAACCTGGAACTGAGAGGTAATCCATCACATGAAAGTAATCCATCACAAATAGGTAATCCATCACATAAAATAGAATATTATTTATATTATTTATATTCATATTAAATGCTTTTCTGACTAGTTGCCTTGCTAAGACAGTCTGATGGCATGATCTAGTTACCTTTTGAAATAGTTTTGGAAGTATTTTTTAGATCCATTTCTTTAGCTGTAAGCTTTACTTTTTGTGAAATGGTCAAAAAATCCTGACATTTATCCAAGTGAATACTATTAGTGTGTAGAACATGATGGAAAGGACTGGAATCTTAATCCTAAAACACAGAACTGGAGACATTATGAATGGGGACAGGAAGGAAAATTAAAAATTTCAGAGTGAGATCGCAAGCCTGATCACTTCAAAAGGACAAATAGATCCATGAGCAGCCTATTGTTCTCTAAAGTTATTTATTGTAAACCTAAGTGGAGGGAAGATTTTTCAGAAAAACAAAACTAGAATGTAGCGCTTTTTTTTTTTAGGTTTTTTTTTGTTTGATTATTTGTTTGTTTGTTTTAGTTTTTGCTGTTTATTTTGAAATCAGGAAGCCAATTAAGGCTGGGTGAAATGGTAGATCCAAGTGCATTGAGGCTGGAGGTAATACTAACGGAACAGAAAAGCACAGCTGAAGACAATTTACCTTAGAGGTCCTGAGCCACCTGAATCATGTGTGGGCTTAATTCTTCTGAAAAATAATAGGATTTTCTAATCCAAACCTCAGAACTGTCATATTTTAAAGTATCTCAATATGTGCTTCTGCAGACCTTTTACAGCCAAAGAAGGACTGCCTTTGCTGCCTGCTGGTAGCTGATGGTGGACCTGTGGTTGGTTCTGCCTATCCTGCAGGTCAGTCATATTTCAAAAGTAAAGTACAGGTAATACACCAATCTTCATTCAACACAGAAGGGTGCATTTTTATCAAGTTAGCTGCTACAAGTCAGGCATACAGCAAAAACAATGAGTCACTTTTGCCATGTGGTGCCATTCGGCAGGAGTTAAAATACAGCTTTTTGAGAATGTCAACAGCTGCTTAGGGACTATTTGTTATTTTGCAGAACTATGATTTTGTGAAGTTATATAAACTTTGTTCTCAGAGATATGCACCCTCAGCTGGGTAACAGTTTCCAAGGTGTCCACGACCCCCTGGCTTTTAGCAGGGCTTTTGCTGTTAAGTCATACATATGTTTTTGAAAATGTGACCCTATGGTGCTGAAGTGTGATTGCAGGAGTTTAAATTTAACTGTCTGTTTTTTAAATGTTTGCCTTCATTTCTTTAAGCCTTGGCTGAGAGTACTTTCTCTTTTAGCTTGAAAGTGTAGACCTCTAGGACTAGCAGGTTCATCCCCCAGATACCCTCCCTGATTCACAGTAGTAATTGTGTGTTTGTTTGCACTCAGCAATCCCTGTCAAATAGGTTTAAGATCATGCCATTCTTTTTCAGTGTCTATTTAAATGCTACACTTTGAATTAGTCAGTATCTACTCTTCCAGCTCTAACATGTAGATTCTCAATGGTTCTTCCAATTGTTTAAAAAGCTGGGGTCTGGTAGCCTGCTACACAGAAGCAGCATTGAAATGGAGGATGGGAAGGAACTCTCGGTCAGTAGCTCAAGCCATGTGCCAGCACCTCCCAAAATACCTCTAGATAATTTTCAAGCTATTTCTTAGAGGCTGGATAGGTTTTCTTGTTCTTATTAATTCTATTAGGAAGCTGTTACAAAATGTTGTGTTTGAAAAGTTATCCTTTTAATTGCCAGTTGGGAATTATTTATGGTCAATTGTTCAGCTGCCAATGTCATAAATACACATTTTCAGAGGTATTGATTGCTGTCTTGAACCATTTTTTTCCTGTCTAGTTTGTACCTGGACATGTTTACAGAGCAATTAAATGTTTCTGTTTTATGAGACTGAGCAAGGTTCTCCTCCAGCTATTCTATAGCTTATTCCTGGGCTTATTGATTGCTTATAAGCCTATTCTTGGTATGCATAGGCTGTGGTTTTAAATGGCTGTAGAGGGCTTAGGACCGAAGCTGTCTGGCCAGCTGTGGTGCCTCCTAACTGTTGGACTGCCATGGGAAGAAGGGAATCAGTCACTGCTTTTCTAAGTAGAGACAGGGACCAGTTGTTTGAACAAAAAGTATCAGTGTATAAAAGAATGGTTTTGAATACTGGTTTCTCAGAGATTTTTGCATATAGATATGGACAAGGGATCACAAGAGTGATTTTCAGGCACATACATTATTCCCTTTGTTATTTTCTATTGACTAACAGAGGCATCCCACAATTTAGCTGGCTGCAAATCAGAATCACATCCAGCTCGCTATCTTTCNAACTGGGGAAACTGCAGGTGAAGTCTTTGTTGCAGTGTCGCAGTCCGGTCATTGTCTCTCTCGCTCCTCCGCTCGTCCACAATCGTGCAGGTGCCATCTCCAACACCTTTGATATTACATTTTTCCGTTCCTCTTAATGCTTTTGTATTTCTCATCTAGGTGGCATAATTGGTGAAGAACAACATTTATTATTTTGAAAGACTTCTACTACTCTCTTATTTTCCAGAATATTCCCACAGGAGACAATCCACTTAGTTCAGACCAGTTCTTGTTTGCAGACTGAAAGCAGAAAATGATAAATTAAGCAGAGGCAAGAAGGTTAGCTTTTGAATTTTATTATTTGATTGCATGTCCCTGCACAAATTGCTCTGTTTTATGAGAAAATTCTCTCTCTAAACTTGTGATAGTGATATTTTGGAAATAGGGGGAGTTATGAGACTAATGACTATTCAAAAATTGACTGAGAATTTGCAAATGCAAAGGACTATACAAAATTACCAAAATTTACTTCTGTGGGATAATTATGGTTAAAATTTGGGGGGTTTTGTTACAGAATTTGTTCATATACTTGCTGTTAATTCGCTTCTTAGTGTTCTGGGCATTGCTTTTGATGAAATTTATGTGTTGTTAATCCTGTTTATGAAAGCCCAGACTAATTTCAACTGTTGTTGGAAGCACTGGAACAGTCTTCTGGAATGCCACCACTCCTGATTATGTAGTACTTACAGCTCCATGGTTAAACAAATATCAGTTACAGCATAAAGCATTTTATTCTAGAACTTTTGAAGTTTCTCTTTTACCTATAATGTCAGTTTTAATATTGTGGATTGAGATGTGGATTAGAAAGAAAAGTCGTATGTGGAAAACACATACTAGAGTGCATAAAAAGGCTTGGAAAGGTCTATTATGACAGAGTTACAGGCTTTATGCATTAATATGTCAAAATGTAATCACTCTGGTTTTCACCATGGTAGTTCAGTACAGAATTCATCTCATGACTGCTCTGAGACGGAGTGCAAATTTATGTACCATTCCCGAGACATTGCAGTGAAGGAGAGCTAAATTAAATGGCAATGAGACAATAGTATGTAAAGATGAGAGAACTTGATTGCTGTTTGTTGCTGGTTATAACACTTAGTCACCTATTAGTTCTTGCAATGTAATAAAAGTAATGAACCATGACCAGAAAAATGAAACTCATCGAGGCAGCGCTGTTGATGGAATTGAACGATTTTTGTACCAACAAACTTCAGCAAACCCTGAAACAGACCATAACAGGGAAATTGGAATATAAGTGGAAAAAGTTTCGCTTGCTTCCACTAGCACCACAATTTTCCTGACTGGTGTGTGGAGGTTCAGCAGCTGCTGCCCAGCAACCCTTTGTAAAGGCAAAGCAGTTCCTTTCCTGCAACAATCTGAAAGATCAACATGGATTATCCATGTTTTAGCTGAGAGGCCTCAGTCAAACCCAGAGAAGATTCACAGAACCTAAACTGAATGAGAGCATCTTAGTTCAGCCCTACCCCTTCAGGTAGGGGTACTCTCTTTTGTCTACTCTCTTTAGGAAAATCACAAGGCTGTTACTGGTTTCTCAAACTCTTTTTGCTGAAATAACCAGAAGCATCCCTGGGTGAGACTTTTTACAGCACATGAACATAATCATGCTGCTTCCGGATAGGTGCTGGTAATGTTACATGGACATTACATTGTTCTGTGGTGGATTTATTAGCTCACTCAATTTCTTGCTCCGTATTCTACATTGATGCCCATCTTTGTGGCACATTTATGTTCATTCCTTTTATTTTTCTGCCAACTGCAAAGAGCAGTAAAAGGAAGAATAAAACAATAAACATGGCATTATTTTGGGGGCCATATAAAACCTGCAAATTAAATATTTCCCAGAAAAGTGGGAATTTGAGATAAGCTAGGTTCAGTATAGGGTCTTTAACCATACTGGAGAATGAAATCACTCACTGATGCTTGACATTATTTCAATATAATGAATTTAAGCACAGAAGTACTACAGTATGTAATACAATTCTTTGTCTCAGATACATTGTATTTAGATTTATTTGCCATTGATGGGAGAAACTGCTTGTTTCCTATGTAGTTTTCACTGTACTAGGGATAATGTAGCTATTGAGACATTGTAGTGATAAAAAAAAAAATCAAGATCTGTTTCATCATTGTCTATTCCTCTTCAGAGCTTCTGCTGACGACTGAAATACAGTGAGTATATCTTTACTTACTTGTCAAGAAAGACATGTTAAATTTAAAGCATTTTATTTCTGGCTGCTCTTCTGTTTTGGTGAAATCTTCTTGACTTTGTGAAGAATTGAGCACTGAGTGCTTGCCTGACATGTCGGGAAATCAAATCTATAGACCAATTCAAACATTGAGTGAATATTAATGAAACGTGTTTTGTGGAGTTCATTTATTCTAGAAATTATTCCACTGGAAATAAATTATGAACAAAACCCCCACATAAATATAATTAATAAACTGTTACCCTAACAGTATAAAATAGTGACATTTTATTTTAAAGAAATATAAAACTAAATTATACAGTGGTAGATTTAACAAACCATTGTTGAATCATATTGCATGACTGGGCAAAGCCAAGTGTGTTTTTGGAGAGAGGGGATTAAAAAGAGACTGTGAAACAGACGCTGACTACTTTAAATGAGTAATGCACCTAGAATGACAGTAGCAGTCCAGATTGCTCCTGTCACATGGAAGGAAGTAGTCCGTGGCCATTTGGAGAGGCACATTGCAAAAAGTAGCCAAAAGTCTTGAGGTAAAAAATTCTGGATTTCAACAATATGTGCTATGAAAAAAAAGATTGTTATTTTTAATTACTCAAGGCTACTGACTATTAATTTTATTGGATGTCTTTTTTGCTTTGTGGCATGAACAATGATGAATGACTGTGGCTTATTTATGTTTCATTCTTTCATACCCATATAATTCATGTTTTTATAGCCTTCTGTCATGCCCCACCAAGTTTTCTCCCTCCTGTAGGCTGTAGAAATTGTCTTGAATCTCTAGTCATTTGGTTTGGTTGGGTTGGGTTGGGGTTTTTTTTGTTTATTGTTTGTTTGTTTGTTTGTTTCTGAAATGCAGGAAATAATACATACCAAAGTCGATATAGTGGCAAAATTCAGTTATCCTCTGTTCCTTTCCTAGTAAATTCTAGATTTTTTTCCCCCTAGTGGTATGTGGCACAACAATGACACTTTCAGAGAACAGCCCACATTATGCATCATTTCTTTTTGCATGCAACTGCTGATTTGGAGCTCATTGCTTCTTAGATTTACAGAATGTTGGTTTTCCACAGTTGTATTTCTTTCAGTTACGGACATTGAATTTATTGTCATTGTAATGACAACCAGAAGATCCTTTGATGAATCTTGGCAGTCAGCTTTCATTTTCACTACTCTGAATAGTTTTGATATTATTGATATACTTTCCTGCTTCTATATTCTTTTCTAGATCATCTTTGAATGTGATGAATAATACCATTGCTGGCTGAGCTCTTGTGGGATGTGGCCATTAGTTTTCTTTCAGAGTGGAAACTGCTTACATACATGACTTGGACCTCTTTCAGACCCCTTTCAACAGAGGTGTGACACTACAGCAGTGCTGGCATGGAGTTGTTGGAGGTGCTGCCAGGAGCCAGTACAGCAGATGTGACTTGAGGATGAAGGCAAAATGCAAGTGGTTAATACTTTAAAAAATACGCTATTATTATATGAGACCATTGGTCATGGTTACTTTACAGGAAAAACCTTAGGGAAATGGCAGTTTGAGCATGGGAAAGGAGCATGGGAAAATATAGCAATGCCATGGGGAAATTGTTAGCATCTGGGGAAGATTTGAGCAGAGGTTGGTCTGTCTGAGCCTCTGAGCTTTCTTCTAGCCTGAACTGTCCTATGACCCTGGAAATTTAGAAGTGACCTCTCTTGCCTAGCTTTGTCACTTAATCCAAATTCTTCTTCCTCCTGTGAGATGCTGACATGACTGAATGTTGACTTTAGCAGAAAGCCTCATGGTGTAGAGGAGTGGAAGACAGTATGTTCAGAATTAAAATCCTGGAGACCATCTTTAACTTAGTTAAGGAATTTTAAATGTCATCATGTTGTGGTGTTGTTGCAAGCTTCTGCCTACTTCCCAAGTCAAAGATCAATTTTTAATCTGTTACTCTAGATATTAAGTCACTTTATTTTATGTATTAAAAGGTTATGTGATGTGACCTTATCAAACTGGTTCCTTGGAAAATCAAAATTGTATTCACCTCCCCATGTTCAGCATTTCCACTTTATTAATATTTTCTACTACCTCTGGAGCCTGGTATGCTCTTTGTTATGCATTTGAGAGCACAAAATATTTGACATGAATACAGTAGTGCTCAGGTGGAAATCAGTAATTTTAAACATGACCTCTTAGCATAACTTAATTTCATGCTCCTTTAGCATCCTACTGTCAAATATGCTTAATACCTGTATTTTAATTTTGGTCACATTTTTCTCCTAAATATGTTTCTTCCAAGTGTGCTCTTTCCATTAAATTGATAACACATGGTGTAATCATTGCTTCTGAGAAGCAGTGAGAAAGATTTACTTCCTGAAAGGGGTTATTATTTCCACATTGACTATATTAACATATATTGCCCATTAATGTAAGTTTCAAGGAACCAAGGATTATAAGTTTTGCTGGAATTCACATGGACCATGGACTTTTCTTCTTCTTGTTGTTTTTTTTTAATCTCTCTCTTTTTTTTTTCTTCATTTACTATATTTTATTTAGTTTCATTATTTTTTATCCTGGTTCCCTGGGTACTTCAACATGACACTCATGAGAACATTGCAATAGTTAGATTTGTCCAGATCAAGGCTTTTCTAGCTCCATATGCCATGTTAGTGGCCCACAGGACATTCTTAGGGAAGAGTACAAGAGCAGGACAAAATTTCCTAAGTTTCCCAGACATAAATTTCAAGCTTCAAAAGATCTGCAATTTAAAAGTTTGTTTTGGGGCCCCTGAGCAACCTAAACTAGTAGGTGGCATCACTGCCCATGGCAGTGGGGTTGGAAATAGATGATCTTTAACGTCCCTTCTCATTCAATCCATTCTATGACACTAGTTTTTTGCTTTGGTTTTAGCTAGAGCTGGTATCTGTACCATTGTCTCTGCATTTTTCTGTGATACCCTTATAACTTTTAAACCATGCACTTTTGGCATCTGTGCAGCTTATGGCAATGTATTATACAATTTATCATCCCATGGTGTGAAAAACTCTCTTTCCTTTGGATTGTTTTCAGCTGTTTCTTGATCATTGAATTGGCCCCTAATTTCTTTCCTTTGATGTGAACAGTCATTTTCTATTTACTTTCTCCAAGCTGTGATTTCATATGCTCCTGTCACATATTTCTTTCCCTTCTGTTCTCAGTGACTCAGAACTCCTGTGAGTTCATTGTCTTTAATGGGAAAAAACCTAATAATTTACATTGGAAGGATGCAGAGGAGTGGCAGACTTCAAATGTAACCTGTACCTTACAATTTCATAACAGGCAAATCCATTCAAACAATGAGCTGTATTCTGTTATTTCCAGTCTTACTGACCTCTGGATCTGTGGTGGGCTGTAAGAAATAGCACAGTGGACATTTTTTTTGTAATCTTTATGTCATTGAGTACCATTTGATTTATCAAGTTAATTGTGTCATTAGATAAACAATTCCAAGAAACAATGTTCAGTAATTTCTGAGATGCCTTCTGGAATTTCTTTTGAAGTTTTACAGAAATTTTAAAATAAATTGAATGTTTGCATAAGAATTATCTATGGGATTTTGCTTCAATAGAAAAATATTACTTAAATAGCAGTATGACTGTGTACATGCACTTTTGCAAATAATGGATTGAATGTGTGCTTTGGTAGGTATAGGGTCATCCTCTAGAAATGTGCTTTTGAATTTTTAGTTTGTTTGATATGGCTAAAATTGTCCTGATTAGAAGTGACAAGATTTTACTTCACAAAAATGGGCTTCATTCACTGCTTTTATTAATAAAAAGTGGGGTTTTTTTGTGATTGTTGCAATTTTGATATCAGCTTTCACTTGTGACGACAGCACCAAAGTTGGGATAACACAAAACCCAGCCAACATGCACTCATCCAGGCCACTACACCAGAGATTATCTGTGGTTACACCACCTCCTACTGAAAAATGGAATGCAAACATATTAATTTATTTGTGATTTCATACAGCAGCCTTCTGACTGGGCAAAACGATAAAAATTTAAGTGTACACCCAGGTAAAAACAATATTTAGAGCCTCATTTTCCAACAGCTCTGCCACGGGCAAGGCATATTTTTCCCCTGGAAAGAAAGTGCTGACAAGGTTCTGCAGTGCCACTCTGTTTCCCATTTGTTAACTTTTCCTCAAAAATCAAAAGTTTTTTTGCAGCTTTTATGAACCTTTTTCTTTTGCAATTTTTTTTCAGTCTTTCAATATTCTGCAATTCATGTAATCAACTCTAATTAATCAGCACACCTTGAATTCCAAATATCAAATTATGGTTATCTGTCCTAAAATATTTATGAGATACTTGCTGTAGAAAGGTAAACCCATTTATGAAATGCTGTTGGCTGCAGAGATGCTGGATTCAGCTTTTCACCAGGTGTTAAAAAAACGTAAGAGTGCTGCACCAATACAAGAAACAAAAATAACCTGGAAAAAAGTGTTGGATGTCCAAGTGGTGCCTAAGAACAAAAGATTGATGATGTTAAATTAATATATAGCTTGCTGTGAGATAACAATACAGTTTTACTATAAAACATCACAGACATATCTCACACTGGGAAGCAAAAGGGACAGTAAAAGCACCGATTTAGTTATCAGCTAAATATTTGTTCAATTCCTGTCAAACCAAAAGATTCATCCTGTTTTAATTAGATACTGAGTAGTAAGTTAAATCATAAACTGATTTTGGCTCATGAATAAGTTGTTTAAAAATTGGGTTTTGAAGTCTGCAGATGAGGAAAGCAATCCACACATTTTCATTATGTGTTATTACTTTCATTCTGAAATTCAAGATAATATTTCATATTTATTGCAACAAATGTCTCACTGAAGCAGTTATTGAAACTATACTTGACAATACAGTTCAAAATTTTTTAAAATTGTTTGCATTAACAGATATTCATGCATGTGCTGTTTATTTTCATAAAGAGAAAAACAGTATAACAGTTGTAGTGTTTTTATGATATTAATTTCCAAGGTAGTGAATCTGAAGTGGTACACAGACAAGTGTACAGACAAATATATAGATGGTAAATGAGTCATCAGTTCATCCTTCATTCATTCATAGATACAACCTCTGAAACTCCCTTCTGAAACTGCCTGCATGTCTCTGTAAACAGATCCTAGGGTGAGTGACTGAGGTCATCTGTTCAGTGTATGCCTTCAGTTTTATTTCCCCTGGAAAACTTTAATCTTTGAAAGTTAAAGGTATCTGATTTCTGTGATTGTTTTCCCAATAAATTCAACTCTTTGTTCTGCACCCCAGAGGAAGCTGCAATTTCCTTTCTAGGATATTTTTCATTCTTCCTGTCCAAACTAACAGTTGGTCAACTCTTAATGTTTAATTTTGATTTTCTTTATTTGTTTAGTTTTTTTGTGGTTTTTGTTATTGTTTGGAGATCTATATATTATATGTGGTGAGCAAAAAATTTAATCTCAGGGCTATGTCACCAGTTATGTGTTTCATACTAACAATTACAGTTTTGCCTACCTTTTTCTGGATACAGTTCTTCAGGGATTTAAAATTTAATACTTCCTGCTGAGGCATGGATTTATAATAAAAGGTAGGAACAAATATCCAAATTTTTGATTTGCATCAAATTTTTTTCCCTTTGTATTGAGAGGTCACAGCTGCTTCAAACACTGGTTGCTCTTGCAGCATAAATTAATTCATCTGATTAATTTGCTTTGCATAACTATGTCCATACTAGGAGTCCTTATAAACTATTGAGTGTATCTTGTGAATCCTTGACAGAAGCTGCAATAGTGCTGGTACCTTAGTGCTGCCTGAGCATTTCTTATTTTCTTATAGTAAGCTAATGTATATGTTTAACATTGGCCTTCTGAAGCTTTGTTGGGTGAACTCCTTGGAACATCAGTGTCTTCCAGATACTTGCAGCTTCCTCCTGTGGAGCACTGTGATGTTTGTTTTCCTCTCTTTTCTCCTGATTAGATCTAGCATAACTTTGCAGTTGGCCATTTTAGTAGCTCATTCAGTGAAAATCTGTTGATTTCTTTGGAACTTTAAAGGCACAGGTGAGAATGTAGGAAAGTTGACCACAGTGGTGTTTAATTAATTCTTTTTAAAGAATCATATACTCATAATGCCTAGTCATACTGCCCTCCCAGCCTGTCATCCATAAGTTTTTAGTATATAGAAAGCAAAATGTTTTTCTCTGTATGACTTCTAGAGATTGAGATCTCTAAGGATTGTTATATGGGGTAATATCTTAATTATATCAACTACTAGAAGAACTGGCATTTTAAAGACACTTCTGTTTAACATATAATGCAATGTTATGAGAAACCATAAATATTGATATCCCTTGATTGTTTGTTTTTCTTTTTTATTTGTCCAGTCAACTTTCTCCCTTATGACCTGCATTATGGGTTCTGAGGTTACCTGATCTGATGTGCTATTCTTGCTTAACTGCACACAAGCCAGAGAAGAGGCTGATAGATTCGGGACATCTTTACCAAGTCAGTGTAGGGACTGACCAACTTTCTCAAAGGATCAGCCATCAGTTCCTCATGAGCTAACATCAGAAGATCCCAGCAGAATTGTTTGTTTGCTGTTTTTATCATAATTTCTAACATCTTCCTGTACATTCATCATACATTCCAGTCCAGGGATGGGACTACTAAGGAGACAGTAGCTCACTGAGGATTTTGTCAATTTGAGTGGGTTACAAGTACTAGCTGACTCCAGATCTTTATTCTAGCACTGTTGGAAATGGGCTTGAAAACACTCAGTGGGAAAGATTTATTTCTCCGTAACAGAGGTAGTGTCTGTAGGTATGGTACCACCTGGGTATTACTGTGTGATGTTTATAGAATATGTGCTACTGCTGATTAGTAAAAAAATCAGTCTTCTGCTTTCAAGTCAATGAAGAATTTCCTAATGCTTTACTTTCATGATCTTTCTTTACTTGGAAGCCAAACAAGGCTCAGGAAGAAATATTTCAAATTCCAATATTAATTACATAAATCTAACACCTAATAAGTGTTTTAGATATTGAAAGACATCAGCATGTAAATACAGCTACTCAAGTCCATTTCCAAGTAATTAAATATTATTGGCATCTCTGGGTCACAGTCCTGTGTTCATAATATTACTTTTCTATGGGAAAAAGTGCCTATTATTTCTGTATTGCTGAGGTAGTAGAAGTGCTAACCAAATGGCTGAGGCTATGAGAAGGCTGTCTCTATTTCCCACAGCTGCCTCCTTTGTGGAAGAAGTAGATATAAGGAGTGCTTGGATTAGGTCTCTTGCTTGAAAATTGCTGCCCCAACATTTTAGCCCAGGTAATCCCCATGGGCTGGATCTTGTCTTCTCAGCACATCACCCTGCAAATAGCAGTTTTGCTCAAAGCTCACCATCACTATCACTGTGGTATATTCATTGCCAAGATGCATGTTCTTGTGGATAGGGGTTATCTGTGTACTAACATCCTCCTTGAGGTAGAGTAATTCATTGCTGAAATTAAAGACAACAAGGAATAAAAATTTACCAGATTAATCTCCTGGGGAAAAAAGTTTTCACGTGTAGTATATCAAACTGTTGACTCCTACCTCTAGCCAGTTCTGCTCTGCTTATTTACTGTTATGCTTGCATTGTGCAAGAGGTTATTTCTTTGTTGAAGAAAAACATGTCAGGATATCTCCCCTTTCCACTTCTCTCACTGGCAGTCCCAGTGTCTTAAACATTGAGCTTTTGACAAATGGAGTCTGTAAATGTTGATGGAAGATAAACATAAAAAAACCCCAACAAAACAAACAAAAAAACTACTTTTTTTTTTATTTTAAAGCTCTTTATATATCTGTTCTTATTTAATAACATCTCTGTTATACTAGCCAGGACCTAACTGAAACAATCTACAGTCTAGTTCAAATAAATATCAAGTATTTATCACTCAACAGTTTTTCTAGTGATCTTGCAATAGTTGCGTTGGAAGAAGCAAACATTAATTTCTACATAATTCTATTTATGTTACATTTGTCATTTTGAATTTTTAACCTAATCACAAAGTATTCTGACTTTGAAGGGACTCATGAAGTTCAACTGCTTAGGGGAATGGCCCCAGTGGGGATTGAACTCATGACCTTCGTGTTAACACCAGGCTCTAACCAACTGAGTTCATGTCAGGGTCATAAGCCCCTGTTTTTGAAACAGTGTTGTAGGTCCAAATGCTATGCATATGGAATCTTGCAAACTACTGAGGTTTTAAATTATAATGGCTTTTTGAGAACAGGTCATGAAAATTAAATGAAAGAGAATGTAATATGGTATGTTTGAAGTTGTTTGGTTTTGTAGACAGAAAGCACAATTACACTATATAGGTATTATTTCTTTTTCTATAGTAATATGGTACCCCTGTCTTTTTTTAATTTTATTTTGAAAATGTAAAGTGAAAAGTCTGTGAATGTCTTAAAATATGTGGTACAATTGTAACAGATGCAAAACACGAGCAGGTCTCATGTTTTCTGTGCCTGAGAAAATGGTAGTGAAGTTCACAGCTTCCTCTGGAGCCTCACAGGCAGATTGCTCTGTGTGCCACAGAACGTGGATGTTGTTGTCATTATCGCTGTAATAATATTGCTGATGGGAACTTAATGTGAGCCAGGACCAAAGTGGAGTTTTAGCTCAGAGAGCTATTTTGATAGGAATCTTAATAATTAAAGTAAAGCAATTACATCTCCAGACTCCTACAACATGTGGTTTATGATTCCCTCACAGTAAATATCCAGAATTCTTTCTTGCCAGAATTTAAAGTCTCTTTCAATGAATTTCTATTCATAATTAGGAGAGAAACTGTCAGAAGTGAATTGTGGGCAAGATCTATGTGTGGGGGTGACAATAAGTGCATCCCTTAAGGAAAGCTGTTTGGAGTGCAACCTTAAAGAGAACAGAGCTACCTGGAGTATGTGTGTGGCTTGTGACCAATGAGAGGTTGTGGTGTATGTAAGGTGAATTGGTTAACCAATCATGTAGTAGCACGTTGGATGTGAGAGTGCATAAAAGGTGTGGATATTACTGCATGAGAGTTAGATCTAGATCTACTAGGATGTGAGATGATGTAACAGGAACTTCTAGGAACTATCTACTTCTACTATGAGCTATGAGAACTGTCTGTTAATCTGTCTTGAATAAACTCTCAAAGTTGTGAGCCTTCTGATCAAGCCTTCTGATGTCTGCTGTGCCTGAGCTCTTCTGACCGTCAGTCCAGCGCCCTAGCTTGGTATAAGGGGCTCCCCCTATATCTATGAAGCAAACCTGAGAAGAGCTTGGAGCTAGCTTCTTATAAACAACTTTTTAGCCAAAGATTATTTTCTCTTCCCTAGTATCATTCTGTCCCAAAGTAATATTTTATATAAAGATAGACTTATGTCTTTTCTGTGTTGTTTGGGAGTTTCTCTTCATGAGATGAAACGTCAAGGTGGCTTCGCAAAGCCTCTATGTCTCTTGAGTCTTTGTAGAAGAGATTTCCCAATCTTTAATCTTGCTCCGTGTTGGTGGGCAAAACAAAACAGTTTGAAGGGTCTCATCAACAGTGATGCAGCCAAAGTTACTAGAAAATGTACTGCAGAAGGGACATACCTTGAACTATGGGTATTTTCATGCAGAAGGATGCAGTTTAGGGGAGGATGCAGTTTTATTGTTAATAAATAGGGGGGGTTCATTCCTACTTCCACTAATATTTATAACACAGGTAAGTAATAAGCAAAATAAAATCCTGAAGTGTTTTCCCCAGGACTGGCTACTGAGAAGTTAAGTTCATGTTTCCAGTTACTTGCTGCTCAATCATATAACTTACTATTTCTTAGTATCCTTCAAACAAGAAGAAATAATTTCAAAGTGCTGAGGAAATTTATGATGAGTTAAATATATGGGGTTATTTTTTCACATTGCTCAAAATTCTGCATGTGATCTGACTTAAACCATCTGTCACAGACTGCAGTGTTTGAATAGTGCAATCAATGAAACCTCAAAATAAATAGTTGAAATAATCAATTCCAGAAACAACAAAGACCTTAATCTGCAACATCCATAGGACTTATTTGCTGACCACAGTTCTTGTACTGACATCATTTTAGGGAGGCAAAAAGTGTCTCCTATGACTTTTTTTTAGCATATTGGCTAAATAGTAAATCCGAATTACAGCCTGCCAGATTTCTAGACTTGACAGTGGTTTAATAATAGTATTGTAACATAAATGCTAGAGCAGAAGTATAGAAAATGTGCCTGTCAGTTTACCAATATGATAGTGGCAGCGCCTGTTTCTTTTAATGAATATTTAGATTTTTGTGGAAAACAAAGTTGGCATTTAAAGCAGCTGAGGTTTTTCTGAATGGCCAGGAATCTTGTTCTTTACTCTTTCAGAGGCTCTGGGGCAAAATCTTTCAGTTTTTCACAATACCAAGTACATCTATGTCCACAGCAGTGGCAATCCACAACAGTTTCCTCCATTTGTATCAGCCTCCAGCTGACACTCATAATTTGCTCTTCCTTCTCAGATTGTCATTTCTTCCTCCTCCGTTGGTTATATTCTGAGATGGCAGGACTAGGTCAGCACTGAAATGAAATAGCTAGTTTTGGCAGTTATATAGTCACTGTTGTTTATTTCTTATTCTGAGAGCAATTAACTCCCAGTACTCTCTGGAGGAAGCAACGTCCTGTTGGCTTCTGCAGGATTTGCAATGACACTTCCAGTTGAGGGATGCACATTTGGAAAGCAGCTTTTCATAAAAGGTGGTAGATGCTATGTTGAAATGCCAGCAAGAGTCCCATGTGGCAAAGAAGGCCAATGGCATTCTGGGCTGCATTGTAAGAATTGCCATCAGGCTGAGGGAGGTGACACATTGCCTCTACTCAGCCCTGGTGAGGCCACACCGGGAGTATGGTGTCCAGTTCTGGGCTTCACAGTGTGAGACCTTCACGAGAAGCAAAAAGACAAAATGATTTAAAGAAAAGTAAAAGAAAATAATAGTGTGGAAGTTTAATAAAAACCAGTGGGAGTAGCTATCTAGGGGGAATGCCAGTACACTTTGAGGAAGAAAAGCATTGAAACACGCAGAGATCCTCAGAAGAAGAATATTAAAAAATTAGTGACAAGGCCAAACTACTTTTTGTTGCAAGTTAATTACAGCTGTCTTCAAACTAAAAAATATTTCTCATCTCTTTGATTATTCAAGTGATACATGAGGTACAATAGTCAGATTAACTCTGCAACTTCTGTTTTTATACAGTCAAATAGACTTTTGAGCATCAGAAATTAATAATGATCAATAACTTGGCTTCTTAGAATGTGTACATCTTAAAAAAGAAAAAAACCCCACAAGAATTTGTAGTTAAAATGACTTTGATACTTGAAAATGCCTTTAAATGGGTGTCCTGATCATACTGTGTTGCTATCAAGACTTAGCAATGCCTAACATTTTTGACAATGAATTTTCATTTATGGCTATTGGATGAATACTATGAGAAACAGTATATAAAAAAAAATTGTATATGGTTATCAAAGTCAGAACAGCATGATAATTCCACTTCAGTAGCTGTACGCTAGAACTTGGCAAAATGAATGTTTTCTCTTCCAGCAACAAAGCATTTGGGCACAGCATGAATGCTGTGCTCTCCAGATTTAATATAATTATTCTACATTCTTACACCTCCAAGAGATAGTGACATTTTCAGTTATTTCTCTGAATCAAAATCAGATGAATGAAACAACTGCAAAGCCTTTAAATTCAGATGGTCTATTAAGGAATTCATTTTACTTGCTGTTTCTGTGAGAATGTCTGCAGAATACCATGGCGTGCTTCAAAAAACCTCTTTAAACTCTTTCACAACCCTGTTATATTAAAGGATGACATGGCATTTACAAAAGGAAAAGAAAGTTTACAGAGGGTAAATTGTAACTAAAGATATAATATAAACATTTGTAAAATGGGAAATAATTGTTTCTTACACAGTTTATGCACACAGTCTACTCTTGTGCTTTTATTTTTTTCAGCCACTCACCTTTCTACTTCTAATGAGACTGGGTTTTTACTGTACAAAAATTGGCTTGATACTTCTCTGATCTTTGCCAAAGCACTTAAAAAAGGAATTGCACTATTGTCTCAAATATATTCCCTTTCTTTCTCCCTTCTAGAAATGTGCTTCAAACTTTGCAATATGAAATTCTTCCTTGATCTATGTTGGAAAAGCTGATTTGAGGATAACTGCAATGACACTTCTCTCTCAGACAAATCCTTTCTCTTTTTTTAGTCATACAGCTGTAAAGATTGATGGAATATTCACAAAAATATTGCTTTAAAAATTCAGATAAACTTCCTAGAGATATTGGACAAGTCATGGGTTTGATAAATAAACACAGAAGTTGTTTACTTTTGGAAGTTAAGAGATTTGATTTCATCACAGTATGGATAGTATTATTAAATTTCATTAATGCAGCTGTTAATATGAAAACATTAAAAGTATTAAAGGGTATTAAAAGGCTATTGCCAACTGCTCTAAAACAAAAAAATCAAGCTTAATTCCCTTGGGAGGAAAAAAGTTGTCTTACCATGCTAGAGGTGGTAGGCAATCAGTTAAAGGCAGTAACCTTGACTAATGGGAGCCTCATAGTCCATTTTTTTCTAACATTTCTTGAGGAGATTTTCAGGTTTCTCCAGGGGCAGAAGAGCAAATTGCTGATGCTCAGATGAAGAAGTAGATGTTAAAATGAGACTTGGAGCAGTAAGTGATTTCTCAGACTAGATCACTGCCTTTTAGGAAACTACATTTTGCTGATCTACAGATGGTTTTACAGAGAATAATTGCCAACATTTTGACACTGACTGAGCTAAATTAAAATCGAGCTGGCAGTTTATCACATTGCCTTCAAGTTTATAACAGTTTAAATTCAAGGAGAGAAGATTACTTTTTATGTATATGTTACTTAGAGAGCATGACCTTCCAAGCAGAGAATGCTTTTAGGTGAAAGCAATGATCTAGGAAATGGGGGTTTCCCATAATTATAATAGTGACTAAGGAAATGTTAGAAAAGTTCACCCATTTCTTTTTTCTAGGCATAAAAATTTCATCTTCAGGTGGAAGAAAAATAAAATTTACAATGTTGATACTTAGCAGTGCATGCATGTATAGTCTGAAGAAAAGATCAAGGACTTAAAGATGGAATAAATTTAGACAAAGACCTTACAGACAGTTCTGGGATGACTCAACCTCCTGTTTCTGTCAAAAACATTTTTAGCGATTTTTTTTTCCTAAACCATCCAGAACTGATTGCATTGTTTCTTATAACCACATTCTTGCACTAGTAATTTTGACCATCCAGACATGATAATGAGGAAGAACCTACCTTTAGACAGTCAGAGAATGTCCCCACAAAATGTGATACTTGTGGAGGTGCCGCACAGTGTTTTCAAAAGAGCTTTTCAGCTGCCAGATTTGACCTGGCTTTCATATTGTCAAATGACACTCATCTTTTTTATTATAATTCTTAGCAAAAGCAAATGAAGGAACACTCAAGTGAAAAGCCACTTACTGGGAAGTAAGGATTGATGAAGGGTTAGTAGGATGCATCCCCTCTGTTGGCTCAGGGAAAATAACAACCACAACCATTTACCATTTGGTTAATTTGCTGAAGTGCTCCCTGTCCACTTGTTACTGCTGAGCAGAGCAAAGAACTATAATTTAAGTAGTACAATTTCTATAGTAATTCTGTGACTGGCTGTTTCATATGGAAGTCCTTTGGGCTTGTTATTACTTTGAACACTGCTGACTGATGTCCTTGTGAGTTTACCCCTCAGAAAACTGTCTTCTTGTTATAACCCACAAGATTGAAATATATCACTGGAAAGGAAAGGTGGTATCTCAGATTTTTATCAGAGCCTCTTGCTCAAACCCTGTCTTTTATGAATCCCTGAGAATCTTTAGGAACTGGTCAGCCGTGTAATTCCTGGATATAAGCATAATCTTCCTTTTTGATTCTGAGACTGGGCCTAAAGTCTAGAGCAAATTACATTGGGTTACCTCCATGTCTTTGTGGAAGAGCCCTACTTCAGTACTGAAATGTGTATGTGAGCTTTGTGAGGAGGCAAATAGCAGGAAATTAGGGTGGGTAAGACAAGTCTTTTGAAACAAATCAATATTTCATTAACACCTGGACTACAAAATGCAGATGTCAAAGTTACCACAGCAGCTGGCATCACCACATACTGATTCTATCTTCTTATACTGTTCTGTCTCTCATACCTTTCATTTCCTCTTTTCTTAACTAGTAATTTTTCTTGTATTTCATGTAAGATTGTATTGTTGAAAGTGGAAGATGTCCACTTTGGGACCATTCCTCAAGTATATCATTGCTTTAGTTCTTTGCAATCACACAGTTTTTGGGTCTCAAGCAAAGGCAAGATTTTTCCAACTGCTACCCCTTAAAAGCAGCATACAGAAGGTGGGCAAAGCGAGATATGCACAGGGACTGCAGCAATTTCTGAAAATAAAAAGGTGATCTCCATGAAAAGGAGTATCCTATTAATGAAGCTGCTTATAAATGTTCCTTGAGTCCCCCTCCAAAATGATGCCAGCACTGATTTCTTACTGCAGGATTCAGTGTGATTAGTCAAGAGTGCTTCTGAATGCCTGTACTGTTCATGGACATGTTTTTCTGCACACTTTGTGGCACACAATGGTGTAATCTTTTCAACTTATTTTTAATTTCAGAATCTATGAAATTGGGTTCTTGATGGAATTATTAGCTAAAAGACAGAAAGCAAACTTGAAAGACCAGCTGGCCCACCTACCACTGCTTGCAGTCCTGTGCTTGATTTGAAAAAGTAGACTGCACAGACTGTAAAACAAAAGCTTGAGATGGAGAAAGGCAACCATTTTTTAGAGTTATAAATTTGTCTCACTGTATGAACTTTCTCTGCTTGAATGGGCATAGCTGAGGCCCTTAGGATTCCTGCCATTTTCAAAAGCTAAAATGCCATAGTGTAGGAACTTCACAGTAAATGCAGAAGTTCTCTTAAAAGAAGTAAAATAGCAATGACTCACCTGTAGGCAGAGTTTTTATGTATCCCTGCTCAGTAAGTTTAGCTTAGATTAGTCATAATTAGTCTCAGATCATTCATTTTTAGCTAGATTTTATCCTGTAAGCTCTGAATTTCAGCATATTTGCAACCAAAAATACTTGTTCCTACTATATTTTGATGGTTCTTTGTGAACTCATTTAATGTAGGGATTAAGCAGAACTTCTCTCTCTTGTAAATCAGTCTGACCCATTCCAGATGAAGCCCAGCTTGTAGCCGTGTCCCAAAGCACATGAGTGTTTCACATTATGTTTCTGAGCAGAGCATGAGCCGAAGCAACCCCCAGGGTAATACATTTTCCTCCTTCAGGAAACTCAGAGCTGCATATATAAAGGAAATATTTTGCCCAAGAGACCAAATTAAATTTAGTCAAAAGAGATTTAGTGAAAGACTGAGATTTGCAATGTGCTGTAAATGTTAATAGAACTGAAATATGGAAGTTGGAAAGTGAGGTTCACAGAATCAGAATCACAAAATATGCTGAATTGGAAGGGACCCACAAGGATCATTGAGTCCGACCCTTAGCCCTGCACAGGAACATCCCCAGGAGTCACACCATGTGCCCAAGACTGTCACCCAAATACTTCTTGAACTCTGTCAGTCTTGGTAGAATGACCACTTCCCTGGGGAGCCTGTTCAGTGTCCAACCATTCTTTGGCTGAAGAACTTCTTTCTAATATCCAACCTGAACCTCCTCTGACACAAGGCCATTCCCTTGGGTCCTGTCACTGGTCACCACAGAAAAGAGATCATTTCCCCTCTTTATCCCCTCACAAGGAAGTTGTAACTGCAATGAGGTCTTCCGTCATTCTCCTCCAGGCTGAACGCACCAAGTGCCCTCAGCTGCTCCTCATGTGGCTTCCCCTCAAGGCCCTTCACTGTCTTTGTTGTCCTCCTTTGGATGCTCTCTAGTAGCTTAATATCTTTCTTATATTGTATCACCCAAACCTGCACACAAAATTCAAGGTGAGGCTGCCCCAGTGCAGAGCAGAGCAGGACAATCCCCTCCCTCGACCAGCTGATTATGCTTTGCCTGATGCTCCTCAGGACATGGTTGGCCCTCCTGGTTGCCAGAGCACTGCTGACTCATATTCAAATTGCTGTCAACCAGGACCTCCACGTTCTTCTTGTGGCAATGCTTTCCAGCATTTCATTTCCCAGTCTGTACATGCATCCAGCATTACCCCAACAGTTCTTTCAAAATAAAGACAAAATGTTTAGTTTTTAAAATGCTAGAATATGAACTGAGATGCTGTTAAAAGTTTTTATTGTCTGTATTATTTTTATGTATGTAAAAATACATGTAATATCTATATAATAATGGATATCTCAAATAAATATATAATAGAATAGATATGATTTAGATTTTACCAGCTTTTTAAAATTAATTGACTTAAATCTATTTGTGCT
The DNA here is from genome assembly GCA_013396695.1 of Sakesphorus luctuosus. Classification (NCBI taxonomy): domain Eukaryota; kingdom Metazoa; phylum Chordata; class Aves; order Passeriformes; family Thamnophilidae; genus Sakesphorus; species Sakesphorus luctuosus. Next base: position 1,736,023 of record VWZD01006857.1, read on the forward strand.
ATTGATGCCTTAGTGGTGTGTCATTTGATCAAAAATGATTCCTTCAGCCAGCTATGAACCAGTAGGATGAAGTAAAGTTAAATGTTAAATGTCAATTTCTACCTGCATCTGGTATTTGATTGTCACTGGCCATTCATTCATTCATTCATTCAGCATCTGAGTGTTATGAAAACCATGGGAAATGTAAAAAATATGGCAAAAGACTGAAATAGCTTTTTTCTTTTGCATATACTAAATGCAAAAGAAGTAGATGAAACAACTCCGGAAGGTAAAGCAACGAAAGATGGAGAGAATATGGAATATAAAAATAGTCAAAGGCAACTGTAAAAAAAGGGAGAAGGAATTAAGTGAGGGGTTTCTGACATGGTTGAATCAGTAATGCTGCCAGCATGCATCTGAGACATGTAAAAGGTATTAGGAAATTCCTGGTAAGATATTCATGGTGCAGCTGCTTTGAGCACGTGTGTCCTCAGGCACCAATGGATCACTGACAGGACATGAGAGGGACAGATCTGCTAATATGGATGTCTCGATGCTCTGTGAGGACATTTATTGCATGTCTGGCAGAGTTGCATAAGCATTTGTGGAGCTCTACATATCTGATTTGCTTTCTCCAGGATTTGAACTCTGTCATTTCCTACCACAGTTGAGCTGGGAAATGCTAATGCTGGATAGCATGTTTTCAAATTACTTTAAATTGGAGATGTAGAGGTAGCTAATCAAGAATGAATAATCAGTGACATATATTTCAATCCTGAGAGAGGTTTCCCTAATATAGTCTTAGAGGCATGCAGTGATGGAGCCTTCACAGTCATTCACATGATCTATTCTGATGTTTCACAAATCTTTATTATTAAATCACAGTAATCTTCCTGACTGTAATTCATGCTCATTATCTCAAGGAGAGCAGATTATTCCCTCCTCCTTTATAACATTCTATGTTTTACAATATCACTGTTGTGTCATATTATCCCCCTAAAATTTTCTTGTTTATACTAAATGACCTATACTGATCCAAACACTCTTCATGTGTATCTATGTTCTCACTACTTTCCTTTTTACTGTTGTAGTTTTGCTATATTTTCCTAAGAATCCAGTAACTCAGCTGGGAAATTACAGCTGAGACTTCCCAGTGCTGTGGAGCAGGAGAAATATTTCATGTTTTGTTTCAACAACTCTTTTTACTTTTTTGAATGAGTTTTGCCTTTTTTGAAATGGCATGATGTTTTTCAATTCTGTACAGTTCAAAATTCACCTCAATTATCAGATTATTTTTGTGTTTTATTACGTGCTCTCCATTAACCCACCCTGCATTTCCATAGTTTATTCCTCCTGCTTATTTTGCAAATGAAATAGTCTACAATAACTTTCTCCATGTGCCTATTGAATAAAAAATTCTTCCATGTATATTTTCCTATTTAAATTTTAATTACGTTTCCCAGGAAGCTTATTGTACTCTTCAGTTCCATAGTTCTTTATAATCTACAAATAATATATGTGTGTGTGTGTGTGTGTGTGTGCGTGCCTGTGTGCGTGTGTGTGCGTGCTCTATTCCTATGTACTGATTTAAATTAAAGTACTCAACAAAGCTGAATCCAGAATGGACACTACAGAGCCCCATTCAGCATCCTTCTGCTTGAATGAGAGCCATTGATTGAGCTGTATTTCATTAAACTGTTTGTAAGAATGTCATCTTCAATAGTATCAAAAGTCAAGTGATTTGACAATTACTGTTTTTTCTCTATTCACAAGTTTTGCTGCTCTGTGATAGAACCAAAATATTTTAAACTACTTAGAAAGAAACTATCAAGACCAAACAATAAAATGTATCTTTCTTTCAAACTCTCCCTGACATGTTCTTTCTCAATTGTACTATGAGATTTTATTCCTTTGATACTGATACTAAATTGTACTGTTCCACTGAATTGTAACTGACCTATTAAAGAAGCATGGAAAAAAATCTCCTTAACACTTTGGTCTACCATCATCTGTAATTAGTTTTCCATCCCAGTTGTACTAAAATCACTAATGGACGTATTTTAACTGTTAAGAGATTCTACTTCTCATGTTCCTTGTTTTGTCTTGCAGGTCATATTTTAGCATTTCTGACTTACTGTCTACAAAATCTACTTTTTGTATAAGTCTCATAATCCAATCTAATTTCTGCTTTCTGTAGCTGAAGTTCTGCTGTGTTCTCCATGCTTTTCTCTGCACTGAGACAGCTTGTACCTACTGTGTCACTTATTTCCTTGAGGAAATGCTACCTTTTCTCTAAGGCTTTTCTCTTGTGAGATCTTGGAATTTGGTCTTAAAAAAAAAAAGGTAATGTTTTTGTGATCTCCTTCATTCCCTTTGTCATTCGCCTCATTCGCTCTTTTTCAGTTCATGGTCACCCTTACTGAAACTGCATTCTGCCCCAATTTTGTCCCCTGCTGGTAAGACTCAAACCCACAGGAACAGCCCTACTAGCTACCTTCTCCATTTTTCTATCAAAGTATTGTGAGTGCATCACAAAAATCAGGCAGACATGCTGTGTCTGTTTGTCTTGGTTCAGCAGGTGGGACCAGTTGTCACTGTGTGGGGGGTGATCAAAGCTGTGTATTCTACCCCCATCTATTCATTCCCAAGGTCAATGGCCCATTTGCAGCAGCTTCCCAGGGAGTCGTTAGTGCCTCCACTCCCAGCCTGAGGAGGCGTAGCTGCTAATGGGCCATCAACAGTTCAAAAATAGCCCATGACTCACAGAGTTAAATCACCCATTGTGTGAGTCCCCGCCCTGAGGGAGGGACTGAGTGCTCCCTGAGGGTACAAAAGGGATGGGTAAGAAGACCTCAGGAACCTCTCATCGGACCCAGAGGAGCAGCAGGACCTCGACAGGAAGAGACCACCACTCTCAACCAGAATACAACCATCACCTGTACCAACAGGTTTTTCACTTCCTTTTACTTTGGACTTGGGGGAACCACGTGGATCTCAGCACAAGGGCTAATAAACCCCTTTGGGTTTGTACCCCAGGGCACTGGGTTATACTGCTGGGTTTTGGGAGTTGAAAGCAATTTCCCTTTGTGTCAGTGTATTTACTGTATTATTATTATTAAATTGTAGCTCTGACTTATAATCTCTCTCGTGTTGAGCTCATTTCTCCTGCTGGTTTACCTCTAAACCAGCACACTGTTATTTGCCCCTTTTATTTTTTATTTTTTTATTTTTTTTATTGCCCAGTCTAATGCTTTAGATGATTCCTTGAGGTATTCAGGAAAAAACCCAACCAAACAAGAGAACCTCCAAGAAACCCTCCAAATGATGCTTGTGGGAAACTGGTCTGTATGTAGCTCTATTTGAATAGTGTTCTTTGCCCATTTTTCACCATGCAGCAGATTTAACTGATAGCTTTCATCCCTTATATAAAGTGTTTGCATCTTTAATATATGAGAAAAGGCTACAACCCTTGTTCATTCCCTAGCCAGCCCTTCTTGGACAACCTAGTAATATTCAAAAAACTGCTGTGTATAGCACCAAATTTGTGTTATATCAATTAAATCAGGGTTTTCCTCTGCTTATTTATTTCCCATACTCCTTGCAATGCTACACAGACAGCTAAGATGTTTGGCAAATAAATTAGTGTTCTTGAGAGACATATTGCCCAGATCCACCATATGCCATTATTACATAAGATGTAGTTATACATAGCATGCGGGAATGGCAGGATTGCAGGCATGAAGATAACTTCATAAGGGAGGAAATTCTTCTACTGTTATATTCAAAATTTGTTATTGCTGTTAGGCTTTTTCTGTACAGAAATTTCAACAGATTGACTTTGTTGTCTTGGAATGGTAGTGCAAGGTGATGAGTCCACTTGAAGTGACATGGTGATTTGCTGGAATCAAGAATTTTTGAGTTTTCTCAATGCCTTTCCCTAGATATCATTAAAGAAAGTTTTGCTTATCACTGAACTACACACAGATGTCCCATCTCTCTTCTGAAGTACCTCCCATACTCAAGCAATTTGTTCTGGCTCAGTTCACTACTTGATTCCTCTTCCAGTAACATGCTTTGGCTTGTGTTCATGTCCTGTTTACTTCAGTAGGAGTCAAGCATGTGCTTAATCACACAGACAGACATCTGACTGAATAAAGAGGAATTACAGCCTTGTTTTAGTCATGTGCTGTTCTGAGGCTTCCCTGTTTTAAATTATTCATTTTGTTTTCCAAAGTGTCTTTGTCAGCTCTTTCTATGAGGCAAGCAGCCTGTTCCATAACCTGCACACAGTGACCTGTTTCTTCTACAGCTACGCCATATGTCTTTCTAACTGTTTCCTTGCCAGGCCACACCATGCTCACCTACACTGGTGACCTTGTGATACACAGAACACCTCTGGTGAAGCATGACAGTGCTCGACTCAATAGCATGTACTCATTCTCACATACTGGTCTTTCTCCGTGGTTACTGCTGAATGATTACTGCTTTCTACAATCACATCTATATACCATATCTATAATCCATGAGCACAATCAAAGGTGTATGTACCTAACAATTTTGAAATATATATGTTTATGTTTTGGTTGCTATTGGTTGGTGTACAGCTAATTGAAGTTGACCCGTTTAGATGGTGGCTAAACCACTAAAAAATCTTTGCTTATTTGGGAACAACAATAAAACCAAAGGTGTACTTGTTCAGAAATTATTCTCCAATAAAAATTAATTTCCATGGCAACTGTGGACCATGTGGATGAAGATTATATTTTATATAGCCTCTAAATTCTTCAAATTTGCTACATCAAGAATTTTAACCAGAAGTGGAAATCAACATAGTTGTGTGATTTTGCAAAATTTTATCTCCATGGGATGGCAGTTACATAAAATGAAACATCTTGTTTCAAACTAACAGTTTGACAATGCCGCTTATTAAGTCCAATGTAAGGAAAAGGTGGTGCAAATGGAACAGAACGCTGGTTTATGTAAAAAGCTACAAGGCTTCATCACACATGTTTATTTTACAGCTTGGGGCTCAGTTCAGTTCTGATTCAGTGAAAGTAAAGAAAACAATCTCCAAAACACAGAACTCTCGCCTCCCCCCCAGCCCCCCATTTTTTTAAGTTTTTCTACTAAGAAACTGACATACTGTACTACACAATACAGAATTAAAATTCAGTAGTATCCATGCATGTGGAGGCTTTGTAACTGTGAAAAATGCAATATGCACTATTTGTCCATGGTTTTGAATGATATTTATTAAGAAGTCTTAGTGTTGTCCTTTCAGATAGCCACTGTATTGGCCAATAGCTGAAACTGCATTGCAAATGCATTATGGCATACACTGTTCCTCACTCTATCCCCAGTGACATATTAATTAGTCAATGTCAACAGAGTGGTGACTGGAGAATTGATAAGTACTTGATGCTCGTCCAGAACTGGATGACTTCTTCAGAACAACTGCACAAACAACAGGAGGGAACAAAGAGCTGGTCTGTATTTGGAAGCACTTCAGAGGATGCTGTCTTTCCATACATGATGGGAAAAATCTATTATTACCCACTGAATTTTATTGCATTTGAAGTATTGAAGAAACTCAAAGAACATATTTATCATTTTCTAACTTGAATTTGAATCCTTGAAATAAGATTGAAGCTTTTAATAAAAGTAAACATTGCCACCTATATTTCAGTTTGCCAGTTTAATAGATCATAATTTCATCATCCTTGGAACATGATGGTTTGAGAAACTAAGGTGTGGTCTCAGATTATTGATTTCACTGCAGCAAATCTCATATCATTTCATTGGGAAGGTCTGGGTCACTATTTGATGTATCACATCAAAGTGCTGAATACACAATGCATTGCCTTTATTTTTAATGGAACTTTTAACATGAAAAAGGGTAATCACCAGTGTAAGATAAATTCCACTATGTGTGCTGGATAAAAATACTAGTGTTTTCAAGTCTGTCCTCAACAATCCTCTTGTTCAGACTAACAAGAATGTCATCCAAACACTTCCTATTAATTTGCAGAACACATTTTACTTAGCAGCCAGGTTTTTATATCTACCTTCTTCATGGGATCCAGTGGAAGTCCATATTTTCAGCAGTAGGGTCACAAATAGCTGATTTGGGGTAATATACCTTTACGACCCTGAGATTATCTGAGTTAGTAGAACATGGTGCTAATAATGCTGAGGTTGTGGGTTGGATCCCTGTATGGGCAACTCACTTAAGATTTCAACTTGATGAACCTTGAGGGTCCCTTTCAACTCAGAATATTCAGGATGTTTAAAAGCCTTTAAAATTAAATGTAAATAGTCAAAACAAATAAAAATGTAATCTGTTAGCATATTCTGAGAAATTTTCAGTGAATGGCCACATGAAGTTTTCCTCATGTGCTCTACCAAAGAGTATAAACTGCAAGCAGGATTTCCTCACTTATGCAGTATGCAGTATTTAAAATTAATAGCTACATACACACATTCGTGTATATAGCACATTTTGTGCATTGTAGAAGATTCAAGTATTTCTATGAAGTTTTTCAACTTTTTCCTCTGTTGATGTCATATTTGCAAGAAACAACAACAACAAAACTACTTCTAATTTCTATTATTTTCATTATATAAGGTTTTTCAGTGCTGTTATTTTTAATGCACTAAACAAGGTGACACAAGAACAAACATCCAAATAGAAGGCTTCTTGGTGCAATGCATACTACAAAATAGGCAAACTTACTGTTAAAAGAAGGTAACCAAGAAGTAGAGTTAAGGGGACAAATCTTATTTCTTGTAAAACAAAAATGTCAGAAAATCTTTGAGCATATTGGTTCAAGATTGCTGNGGTTGGATCCCTGTATGGGCAACTCACTTAAGATTTCAACTTGATGAACCTTGAGGGTCCCTTTCAACTCAGAATATTCAGGATGTTTAAAAGCCTTTAAAATTAAATGTAAATAGTCAAAACAAATAAAAATGTAATCTGTTAGCATATTCTGAGAAATTTTCAGTGAATGGCCACATGAAGTTTTCCTCATGTGCTCTACCAAAGAGTATAAACTGCAAGCAGGATTTCCTCGCTTATGCAGTATGCAGTATTTAAAATTAATAGCTACATACACACATTCGTGTATATAGCACATTTTGTGCATTGTAGAAGATTCAAGTATTTCTATGAAGTTTTTCAACTTTTTCCTCTGTTGATGTCATATTTGCAAGAAACAACAACAACAAAACTACTTCTAATTTCTATTATTTTCATTATATAAGGTTTTTCAGTGCTGTTATTTTTAATGCACTAAACAAGGTGACACAAGAACAAACATCCAAATAGAAGGCTTCTTGGTGCAATGCATACTACAAAATAGGCAAACTTACTGTTAAAAGAAGGTAACCAAGAAGTAGAGTTAAGGGGACAAATCTTATTTCTTGTAAAACAAAAATGTCAGAAAATCTTTGAGCATATTGGTTCAAGATTGCTGCAAAATCTGTTACCTGACTAAATTTGGTAGGGTTTTGGTTTTGTTTGGGTTTTGTTTTTTGTTTGGGACTTTTTTTTTTTGATGTGGAATAAAAATTTCACTAAATCTCACGGAAAGAAAAATCTTTTCCTCCTTCCCTTGTAAGGAGGACAACCTCAGCAAGAAATATAGATATAAAAGTTAATTTATATTTGTTTTTTCCCTATATTCCTACCTCAGTTCAGTTAGAAAATGTCCTATATTTTTCTGGCAGCACTGATGTATTTTGATACATATTGACAGATGAAAGAAAGAAGAGCTGAGGAATGATCTTTGTAAGAACTCCTTTAAGTCTTGGTCCCTTAAGTTGATGAATATTTCAGTACAGAGTTTTCCAAATATGTGACACTTTCCACCTCTGAACACAGATACAAATTCACACAGAGGAAGAATCATGTTTGACAGTATCATAACATCCTCTTCCCCTTCCCACTGCCTTTTCCCATACCAGCACTGATTTTAATCCTGATTCTTTCTTTTTCTTTCTAAGCTATATGCATCTCCCATGGTATCCCTAATGGTTTCCTATCAAATTCCTGCTTCAGCAGGCTGCTTTTTAGTTTCTCTTCCCTCAAGTCAGACTGTTTGTGTAATTCCTTTCTGTTCTATTAGCCCAAATTCCCTTGAATTGGGCAGTTATTGTAAAGAATAAACATTTAACCATAAGTAGAATTTGATATTTTGATTTATGGAAGCAATTTATATAAGGCATTTATAATATATATAAAAATAATTTTGGATCATCACATTGGAATGCAGAAATTATGAGCATAAATCATTTCCAGTGTTAAAAAGAGCCTTCAAATTGGAAATTAAAAAATGGAGGCAAGCTCTCTGGTCCTTATTGGGGTCACCGTTTGCCAGGGTAAAGTAAGTTAGTGTTGTGGTGGTCAGAGGAGGAAGAGACAACTCAGGCTGCAGTATGATCAGAAAGCTCACCGAAGACAAAGGACTTTATCTTTAGTAACCGCTTCACTTTTATACAGTCCTGTATATAACATGCTAGCACACTATTTGTCAATAGCTCACCTAACATACATGGAAAGGTTCTACTGGTTACAAGGCATCTCACATTCTACTGGTGGCTCTCTGGTCCTTAAGGATGCATTCTTTAATCCTCTCAGACCTTATGAGATCCAGACATACACACTGTCACCCTGACAGGTCATATTTTAAACTCCTAGTGTATTTGCAAATATTTGCAGTATTTCAAGAAAGCTTTTATTCCCTCTCATGGAGTTGTCAAAATCTCACAATCTATTTTGTCTTCAAAGTGCATGTACGATGGCACAAATCTTGACTTCACTCCTCTTCAATCCTTTTAACATCTTGTGATACAGTGGACACTGCAAGTCTGTTTCTTACCAGTAACTTAGATCAGGTATCAAAATATTCCACTTAATCACAGTAATAGTTCATCTGTGCTGAATAATGCTACTGCCACATCCTCTGCTTCAGTTTACTTCAGCTGATAAAAAATGGTTTGAATCTCACACAGTTGGGCGAGCACAGATAGAAATTTTCAACTATATGTGTAGTATCTTGAGACATGAGATAATGAAACATTTTTTGGCTTGACGGTTGAATACACATGGTTAAGGCTGAGAAAACATCATAGTTTTTAAGGCTGATGTTATGTTTCACTTCATAGCAAAAAGAAAAAAAATGTAAGCCGCTACTTGTAGTTGAAATTTCAGTTTTTTGGTATATTGAATAGGTCAAAAGAAGTAAAAAAATGCTAATAAAATTTATTTCAATGTCTGAAATGGCTAATATGTCATACAAACCAATATGAAATAGTTAATTTTCCTTCTTGTAACTTAAGTTCTCCATATTATATGTATTCATGACATCATAGAACATTTGTTAGAAAAGAAAATTCAGTGTCAACTACTCTTTTTCTCTAGTTGCAAGGCAGAATTAACATTACCCTTTATTTCTGAGCTGTTTGCCTTACCTGCTTTTAAAGATTTGCGATGCTTACGACTCCACATGACCCATAGCTTACTTACCGAAATGCTTTGTCACTGCACAATTAGAAAGGTTTCTCCTGTGTTTTCCTCTGCCACTTCAGGCTACATTCTCACTTCATTGTGAAAACAGATAATTTTCTTTCTGTTTGCAGCAGATTTTTATTTTTACTGATATATTTTATTCACTCAAAGAGTCTCCTCTTTTTCAGATTTACCTGCTCCTTGCTTCAGTCAGCCTTTGTCCATAGGTTATATATAGAAGCTCCTAATCATTCTTGCCCTCTCCTAGACAGTCTCCAAATGGTGAATGCTTTTAAAGTGCAGAAGAATATTGTTCTCAAACTGAAACCTTACTAGAACTGAACTAAGTGGAGGAGTATTGCTTCATGTAATTGTAAATTACATTTCTGTTTGCACTCTGAAATGATATTTACCTTTCTTGCTAGGTCATTATTGATGTCTTTAACTTGTGGTCAGAAATTACCAAGATCCTTTGCCTTTGAAATGTTTGCTTCCTGTTTTATTGTTCATCATTTCTTTGCATTTCTGACTATACCTGCAAAGATACTTTACTTGCATATCTGAGATAGCATAGTACTTAGGTTGCTTTTTCATTTTTTCATGAGAAAATTATCCTCTAATATACCTCTCATGTTTTCCAGAAGCATGTCATCTGCTAAATAAATAAGCATAATATTTATTCTTTAGGATCTTAATGAAAACTTTGAAGGTGCTGGAGCAAACAGAAATCCTGTACATACTCAATTGTTCTGAATTTCAAATTTGCTACAGAATGGAGTATGATGCTTTTTCCAACATAATTATGAAACATGTTCTGTATCCTTTCTGTAGTTATGGGAGCTACTGCATATTGTCCTAGCTTGATATTGGAAGAATAAAAATCGTGCCAAAGGTATTAAAAGTAAAATACACAATATTCCTGTTAGTCCTTCCACAAAGGCCATTTTCACAGAATCACAGAATATGCTGAATTGGAAGGGACCCATAAGAATCACTGAGTCCAGCTGCTGGCCCTGCACAGGACCATCCCCAAGAGTCATACCATGTGCTCGAGAGTATCATCCAAATGCTTCTTGTACTCTGTCAGGCTTGGTGCTGTGACCACTTCCCTGGGGAGCCTGTCCCAGTGCCCAGCCATCCTTTTCATGTTGAAAAAAATCAGGTTTATCTGAAACAATATCTTTTAGACATCTGTCTTGACTTTTAGCCCTCCAGTCTTATTTTATGACAGTCTCTTTCATTATTTGTATCTTTCTATGAGTTAAAGTAAATTTATTGATTTGTAGTTCTTATCTCCTTTTGTCCTAAACCTTTGATTTTTAAAACTCATTTTATTTTTCAAGTACAAATTCTCTTTTGTTAGCTGCTTTTTACCCCACCTTTTTCCACTATTTTGAGGGTAACTTTGAACAAAGCTGAGATTTATTCATTCCTCCTTTGTTTTTTCTTATACTGTCTTGGGTTGAGCTGGCAAAATGCCAACTGCCCAAGTACAGAGAAAAGGTTCTTCCCCCCCAACCAGCCAAGGGAAAAGAGAAGAAGAAGGAGAGGGAAAAAAAAACCTCTAAACCAGCTTTCTTCTGAAACTAACTACATGTATTTATACATAAAGGAGAAAATTAAGAGAAAACTACAATATAACACACTCTTACACAAGTTATATATAACTAGAAATAACCTCCCACTCCCCAATTAATACAAAGTCTATTATTCTAGATTCGTAGGCACTCTAAAAAGACACTTCAGCAAGAAACAGAAAGAGTAACAACAAAATGTTTCTACTTCCCTGAACTCAAACAAACTGCAAGCACCAGCAGCAGCAAGGCCTAAGATAGCAGAAAAGGTGTAGCATATCTTTCCTGCATCTCAGCCATGGTGAAACTGAGCTAAGACACACCCACACACTGGATTTTACCCCTTTTGAGATGATGTAAGATGGTATGGAATACAATATTATTGGCTAGAAGAAGTCAGCTGTTTGCTAGCTCAGCCCAGCTCAAGGCAGCTGACTATTTCAGGCCCAAATCTGAACTCCAAGGCCCAAATTTAGGCCCATCAGCCAAACCCATGACAATACTACACTCAGCCAGTCTGAGGCATTTTACTTCCATCTGAACTCTCCAACCTATGTTTATTTACTCTGAGCCAAGAACTCTTTTTAAGGAACTGTCTGTAAATATTTTGAAAATTCTATTTTGCACAGCACTTTTATAGATTTTCTTCTATGTTGGGTAACCTTTTCCTTAGTTTATATAACTATCTTTTGATATCCTAAATATCACCTGTGAGATGTGCATGAGTTTGTCCTTTGCCCTGTTTGATTTGTCTTTGTATGCACACAGTATTTATCTACAGTTTTTATGTAATCTACTCTACTTTCCACTATCTGTATGCTTCCTCAACGCTGAAATCATGGAGTAAGATCTGATTTTGACTACACACTCCAATTCTTTCCTCCAGTAGCATAGGTTTCCTTTCATTCCTGGTTTGTTCCTTTGCGGAATAACCAACTTTCCTTAATTCCTTTTGTCGTTAGACTTGCCTAACAACTCCCTGAGTTATTGACATTCATTTTGCAATAAATTTTCTGTTCTCTTTATCTGTAAGGGCTGGGAACTCTGTCATTTTTTGGTCACTTGTCCTAAAATACAGTAATTTGTGGAAAGGCTTCAGCCTGGAAGTCTCCCATCTACTTGCTTTCTTCATCTCTTAGGGCCTTGAGTGACACACTATATCTGGTTCTGACTACCTTACAACTGAAAATTCTCTCTCATTGATATGTCTTCTTTGTAGGGTGATTTTTCTGATTATTCATAAAACTCCTATTTATATAATCTTGTAGTTGTGGCAGCATTTACGCTTTTCTCATGCATTCTCATTACTCCTCTCTGTAATTGAAGAGAGACCTTTTCTTGTTATGTATTTCCTCTCTTATTGACCTCTTCATCTCCTGTGAAGATTTCATGATCTTTTTTTACAAAATGTGAGTAATCTCATGAAGTAGCTGCTATGCCAATCATATATAATTTTCAGAATATGATATTTCCCTTTCTAGTCCCTGTTAGTCACCTATTTATTTCCATATGTCTACAGATTTGTAAGATCTTTGGCAGACTGTCACACTATCCATTTGATTCTATGAAACTTTTACAAATAATCTAAGATCTTACACCTGCTTTTGATAATAACTCCAAGAAATGTGGCATACTGGTTCAGAATTCAGCCTTGTTAGCCTGGTCAACATAATGAAATTGCTGTGATACTATGACATGAAATTCATTCCATAACTTTATGTGATACGCTTTTCTAAAAATGAACTTTACTTATAGTTAAGTGTCCAAACTCTGCTATCTTATTGTGAGTCAGGCATGGACTTGAACCATTTAAATATATAATCAGCCTTGAACTTCAAGAAGTCAATGGGCAGGATAATAAGAACTAGTCATCTAGCTTCTTAGCAATTTTAAGTAAAACAAAGGCCAGAATTTATTTCCTGGGAAGTAAACACAGAAGAAGCATCTTTTGAAAAGTCCTTGAACACAAAATACCTTTGCTCATTATGTATCAAAACTAATTAGTTTTATAGCTGCCAGTTTGATTAAGAGCTTCTGTAATATTTTTTTCTTTCTCTCTAAGCCTAACAATGTTAATGTTGTGCTTATTATTTCTTAGTTTTAGTCTCATCTTTGTGACACTGACTAATCATTCAAACACTATCTGCTACTGTGCCAGAGCCTCCTGGGTAATAACAGCGCAAAAGCTTGATAAGTGGCTGCCAGACACAGCTCATATTGGTTCAAGAGAAGCTGTGCCAACTGTAATAAAAAAAGTAATGAATAAAGACAGCAAAAGACTATAATAATTACTTTAACTCCTGGTTATTGAAACTGTGCATGTTCATATAAATAAAATGTTTCAAGAGGCAACGCATATTAATTTTATTTGCAATTAAATGAGGCAGCAACTGAAAGAATGCTGTTTTTCTATATGTCAAGGACTCTGTTGGGACCTCTAGTGATTAAGTCTTTTCTATATATGGCTGCTTTTTATTTATAAGAGTTGAGTTGGTAATAGAAACCCATTTCTGAGTGAAAGAAGAAATATATAATAAGAACACAAAGCCGATAAATAAAGATAATTGCAGTGCGTACATTTCTTTTTTCAGTGTGGTGGTTAATCAGAAAGAACTGTGGTTCAAGAAGAAGATTAAAGTACTTCTTTTTTTAAAAAGTGTTTTGGATGGAGGAGGGATATGAAGGGGGGCAGTGAATTGTATTCTGTACACGTGAAGAAAATTACTTCATTCACAGGAGCTTATGAATATTTTTTTTAAAACCTTTGCATAGACTTAATGAGGAATAAGAAGCCTAAGAATACTTCCTAATTATATGTATTTGCTTTTGTCAGAGAAGATGCATAAACTCAAAACACATTCATCATTCTGTGCATGAAGGTCACTTTAAAACATCTGTACAGGACATGTACAAAATGTCTCCTTTTTTGACAGACTTGAGAGTAGGTAACAAAAAGAAGGAATAGAGGATGATAGCTATGAAAGAATAAGTTACTTTTGAAAGGCTTACATTAGACTTTTACATTATTCTTCATGCATATGAGGACAAACTGGTCAGGGTTAATCTGTGTCCTTTCAGTAGCTGCTCTGTTGTCCTATCAGTAAAAGAGGGGAAGAGAGAGGGAAGTTTCTGCTATAAGCAGTGTTACAATGAATTCACAGACAGACAAAACTGATTGAAGAAAAATTTACTATGGGAAGACTTCTCTGGAGTCCATCTCTGTTCTTAGCCAGAGGAAACTAGCCACATGTGTTTTGAAAATGTGCTATAATATTTTTTCAATTGAGTTTTTAAATCATTTTTGGTTTGTTGTTGTTGTTGTTGTTGTTGTTTTGTTTTTGTTTTAAATCAGGTGAAGCTTCTGCACTAGTGTGGATGAGTTCCAGGTCTATCTTTTTAAGAGCGTGGAAAAGTTCCAGAGATGGCATCTGCCTAACATTTCCCATGCTATTGTGGAAAAGGATGATTTTTTTTTTTCCATCACCCAATGTGCTGGGTATTACATGTGTTTTAAATTTATGTCTCGTAATCCTACTTTTCTACAAATCAGCCACTCTGACATATATTACTAGGTACCTGGGGCAGTTGTTATGTTGGACAGACCAATAAAATGCAGTGAAGCACGTTACAATATCACAAATGTCCATCATTAGATGTTTTATTACTGTATTGAAGCATTCAATTTGTTTGCCTGCAAGGATAAAATCTCCTCTAGGCTTAGCAGAGTTTTGATTTAAAGGCCCCTGGGATCAAGTGTGTGTCATGATAAAGTTCAGCAGCTCTATGAAGTCATCGAGTTTCCATCAATCAGTTTGACAGTACTCAGCTTCATCTGCTACCATTTTCTCGTTACAGTCTCTGCATGTTCTCTTTCCTCTCACCTGTTAACAACTTACCTCTTCAATGTTGAGTGTTGAACTTTGAGTCTGCCTTCTCTTGCACTGAGTTCCCTAAGAGTAGATCCTGTCAAAAGTGCAGGATAAGGGAAGCTATCACATCTGTCTGTGACCTTTTTTACTTTCGGATATTGTTATTAAAATTATGGAAACTCTCATGAGTCATGTACCTGCAATATCACTAAACCCTACTGTTCTTGCGTTGCACATCCTTTATTCCAGTGAGGCTACCCTAAGGATGGTAAAAGGGGCCCTCAGGGGGCACCTTTGCTCTCTGAGGGCCTCCTTTGTCTGTATGTTCATGCTCATGACACATCCTGGGGTTTTTATGGCTGTGCAAAAATATCTTTAAAACCTTTGCAACTAAGGTACATATTGAAGTGAACATCAGACTGTCTTCTCTCCATGTCATTATAGATAGTTTTCACAGTCATAGAAGGACACAAGCTGGAGCTCCTAAAACTGATAGTAGATCTATTTCTAAATATATTTTCAAATTGTCTTGAAAAACAGAAAAAAAAAAAAAGGGTGAAATGACCTAATTTGTAGACAATATAACATTTTTTCTGATAGTACATATAGAGCAGATAATGAAGAGAGGCATAAGTTTCTTACATCACTGTCTGATGAAATAACAGGAGAAGAGCAATGATGAAAAATGTAAAGGCGGTGGAACACATCCTGCAGTGTCTTATCTCTCTCTGCATATACACAAGCATTACTTCCACAGCATGGGATCACAATTTTACTTTCATTACAATCAATATGCTGTGTTAGTACTGTGGCTTTTAGGAAACATATCAAATTGTTCTGATTTTTTAAATCAGTAATAGCTTTCCAAATAACCCAGTCCTTTCAGAAACTGATTATATTTAACTACAAAAAGAGAAAAAACCCAAACAAACAAACATTTTATTTGCTTGTGGGGCAAGACCAACATTATTTATTCTGACAGAAATATTTAGGCTTTGTTTTTCTTGGCCATACAGACAGAATAAAACTAATGCTATCTAATTTACTGCTAAAAAGTACTGACATAATGTTATACATCTCTTTATCTTGATTCCTTCTGTAAACTTTCAGGACTCTAAATGTTGCATTTCTTCTCTTGCTCCACACTATAAGAACAGACAGAAATATTTTTAGATGGAAATTAACAAAGGTCAGGTGGTTTTCTCCTCGCTGTTGCAGTCTCTTGAAGACAAAGCTAGCAAAGTCACTGGGTTTGAATGCTGTCTCAGTTCAGGCCAATTGAAATTAAGATGTTTATTTTGCAGAACCTGCACAAACTAGAACTGAAGTTCTATTTTGGTTACTGCTCTGCTGTAACACTCTTTCAAGGAAACAACTGAATATACTTCTCAAATTAGAGAAGGTCTATGCTATGTTTGACATTGTGTCATAATGTGGTTTTAAAGTAATTTTAATGGTTACACCCTTTGCCCTGAACAAGACCTAGTTGTTGCAGCCACACAGATGCAACCTGCTCTCCACAATGCCTAGAGGTGCCAAATGGAAAGCTGCATATCAGGAACTTGGTGCAGCTCTGACATACATTTCCCAGTGGCATCTATCCCTGCTGCTCTTGACATGCAGTTTTTTGCTGTGTTTGTTTTACAATACACAATAAAATTTACTGTGCTGGCAAATAAAGGTATTTGAATGATTTGTACTTTGGGTGAAACCTGTCCTATTTCTGTCAGAGCACATAAGGAAAGGTCTTCAGAGTCTAATAAACTGGAACTTGACAATTGTCTACTGGATGTCATAAAATTATATTTCACTGATCAATCTTCCTATCAGTATAGAATAAATCCTCATTTTCTATCTAATTGTGTATTAATAATTGAAGAAGACTTCTATAACACTTTTTGTGTCCCTTCAGTAATTTGTATCTGATGGTACCATTTCCCCCTAATATTCTACAAAAGCTTGGCATTTTTCGATCTCAGTCTTCCATTTTTTTTCTTAGCCAATTGTGCTTTCTTTGCGCTATGGGAACCCTCTTCATTAATCTTCTAAATGTACCATGTGCTTTACTGTTCCTTTAAAACTTCAGTGACAGTCATGAAGAAATCACAAGAGGAAAAGAGTTCTAGAGATATCAGGAGAGGGGTAGATTCACATGTGAAAACAACCTTGGCAAGGAGAGGTCCTGCCCACAGCAAATGCAGATGATCTTATAATTAAAGAAACACAGAAAAAGGCACAAAAAATCAGTTCTTAATCATGCTAATCTGTGTACTATTATTACTACTGCCTTAGAAGCTGCAGCATAAAATCTAAGAGATATAATGGAGGACGTTGGTAAGATCCACAATGAGCATTACATAAGGCTGGCTGCGCAAATAAATTTTAAGAGATATTAAACATGTCCTAAAGTGATGAATGGATATAAGTATGCTGTTCTGTTACCAGAACCCACAGCCAGCAGGCATTTCTATGGAATTAGTCAAGGATCTACACTAAGTGAACTGGGAAAGACATCTAAATGATATGATTTAAGTTTGATGATGAAATACGATCACCCTTGGGTTTGACCAGAGGCACCACACAGCTAAACTAGGCAGAATTCAAACTTCTAAGACAGAAAGAAATATGAGTTTGCTGGTGAAGGAAGATAAGTTTGATAATGAGCTGAACTTCCTGTATACAATTCTATCACTTATCAGCTCTCTGTGTGTTGTATAAACCCATGCCTTCTACATTTCATTGTTTGTTTTAGGAGATTGTGTCTGTTCTGGATACAATGGAGAATGTAAGAAGAATAATTTGCTTCAATGTACCACAATACCATGATGTTGTTCACAAATATTTGTGTATCTGTGTGGTAAAATACATGTAGGCACCCCCAAAAATGCCAAGGTGGTTGAATAAAATTCAAAGGTTTATTCTGAAGTTGAGAATGCTAAAAAAGCATACAAAGAGAACCTGCAGTAGCAGCAAAATGATGGGCCTGAGAAAGATATGTGTCCTATTTTCTTCCAGGACTCTTATATTCCATGTCCTCCCCTCTCTCCATGCTCTCTCTGCTGTGCCTGCCTGTAGCATCTGTTCATCTCTCCACATTCCAGAGAGAGATTGCATCTTTCTCTGTAATGCAAGAGGTGAAGGGAAAGAAAAGCATCTGCCTGTTTTTGAGAAAAGTAATTTAAGGCAGGAAAGACTTCCTAAGCAAAAACTAGCCCTAAGTCCTTCTTACAACTTCTCTTCCAAAAGAGTATCTGCTCTTACAGTATCCATGTCTTTCTTGTTCTGCATATGGTAAAAAACATAACCTGTACAAAAATGATGAGAAAAAAGAGATGTATGATCGTCACGTGAAAGGGAGAAGGGAGACAGAAATACAAAGATTCCTAGTCTTAACTGTATTAATAGAAGTTATTAGCTATAAGCGTCTTTGGAGTAATCAAAGCTTTATGAACCCAGCACTGCCTGCCGGACTCTGGACAGAACACAGGCTGGAAAGATTTTTGACTCACCTATGAGGACCACACTTAAGCCAGGGAAAATGATTAGCAATAAGCGCTTCTAGACAATCAGAGCTTTATGTCCCCAACACTGTCTGTTGAACTGCTGGACAGCACACCAGTTGTAAGGGTTTCTGACCTCTAATATGAAGCTACACTTAAGCCAGGGAGAAATTATTTACAATAAACGCTTCTAGACAGTGAGAGCCTTATGTCCCCAACACTGTCTGTTGAACTGCTGGACAGCACACCAGTTGTAAGGGTTTCTGACCTCTAATATGAAGCCACACTTAAGCCAGAAAAGAACTTTCCCCACAACAGCTCCCAAAATAACATTTATTAATACAAATATGTGACAGTTATTGTGGGTTCTGCTTTGCCAGTGATAACGTTTAGCTGCAAGATTGTATTTCATTGATAATAAAAGACTCCAAAATAAACCAGCACAAAACACATTTTACAGAGACAAACACACCGAACTCAAGTTACAATACAGCAATGTATCCCATTTTCATGACAGACAAAAACTAGCAACAAAAAACTACTAACCAGAAGCACAGCCACCTAAAACACTTATCTAGACACTCTCTCAATAACATAGGACAATAAAATATCTTGCACACCACTCTCTCTGTAACACAAAACAAAAAGAAAGAACAGAGCTTCTTTTTATCAACACATATGTTGAAAAAGAAGCTGCACATTGAAAGTAAAGCAAGTTACTGTAGTTGCAAAACAGAGTTGGTCTTATAAAGCAAGAATTGCAAAAAGCAATAAGTAGCAAAGTGTAAAGCAAGTTACTGTTATTAGTATTAAGGTAGCAAAACACAGTAAAGGAGATGCTTAATCAAACTAGCTATTAGCCTAAGATGTCAGATAGAATGTATAAAGGAATAAGCTTTGCAAGAAAGAAAAGTTAAGAAAGTAAAGTATAGAAAAATAGAAAGCACATGGTTTTCTCACCCCTACATTTTTCCAGGAGGTAGGAGGAGACAGGATGAGCTGTAGCAGTTACCCTCGCAGAGTCATGGCATTTTCCCCTCTCTGCAGACTTTTTATACCTTTTGTACCTTTTATACCTTTTTGTTTTTTTCTTTCATTTGGTTTTGTGTGGCGAAAAGTCAGTCTTTTGGTGGGGTGATGCAGATGCTTGAGGGGAGTTGGCTCCTAGAGTGGTTATAGAAGATATCACAAAGGGAGGCCTTGTCATTCCTTAAACAACACTCCACCCTATGTTAATCTTACCAGTTTGAAAGCCTTTGTCCTCTGCTGGGAGCACTCCTCCAAGGGGCTGAAGTGTTTCCCTCAATTCATCAAGGCTTATCAGCCCATCACCCCACAATGATGTACAAGAATTGCTCATATATTTAGTTATCTGTAAATTGTAAAAAGGGTGTTATACACACAAATAGCAACATATACACATATAATAGATACAAACACACACATCTATAACAAATATAACATACAATATGTGTAATGTATCTGATTGCCTGTGTCTTACATGTACATTTGTATCAAGTGTTGAAAATACATGCATATGTTCATCTTCAAGTGAACAGCTGGTGTAGCTTACAGAGAGACTCAACAGAAAAGCACTCAGAGCTGTAGAAATGTGTGGAAATCCATAAGATGTGTGCTTACAGTAAGGCACAATTCCCCGGTAGCAGGGGTTTCTTTCAGAATACTTTTATGAAAAGAAAAAATATTACTCTCTAGCTATTTGATCAGATAGATTCTGGACTCAAAAGAGGTGGAATAAGATTTATGATATTCTTTATGACACCCTTTCCAGTTGTAGTCAGCCAGTTCCCACCCTGTTCCTCAGCCTATTGCCTTGTGTTTCTCCAGCATCAGGTCATAAAAGATTTGCTGAATGGTGCAAAAAAATCTCTGGTCACTTCCATGTGGGATAGTTTCATTTTGTCTTCCTTCCTTTGTCTACACACTCTGGACAGCATCATCCTGATTGGCAACAAACTGGCTCTGCCACAGGAGAAGGAGCACAACTCAGTCACAGGGAACATCTGGAAGGAGGAGAACGAGATCCAAGGCACAATCCTATAAAGACTTGTGGGTGACATGCAAGCCAACATGCACACAGGAGGCCTGCTGAAATACAGGGATGGAGGAAATGTCTTGAAAAACATACAAAAAACCAGTAAATGTTTTCACACACTCTAAAGTCTGGATGTGGGGTCATGGTAGAGACAGTAGAGACAGTGAAGAAATGCAGTGACATATCAGCAAATGGTGTTGAGGAGTTCCCTAGGAGTGTTTTAGCATTGAGTGCTATCAACTCAGGCATATCTTCTGAAATTAGCTTTTGAACTTCAACTCCTACATGAGTATAGGTTGAGCTGGATTTTTTTCTGACTATAGAGACCACAGAAAGCCCTGATATGCCTATGGTACTTAGGCAGCTGTAACATGATTTCAAGTGCCAAGACCCGAGGTCTGACTGAATCAGCTGTGTAGTACTTGCTGGTTTGGGGGTGGTTGCAAGATTCAGTGAGCGCTGCATATGTACTGATACTCTTGATTCCTTCTCATGATCACATCATATCCTGCCTCAAAATCCCTAACTCAGAGGCCTTGTAGCTGTACATTCGTGTCCCAAGATTACACAGAGAGCGGATGGTGCACTGTTCTAGGTCTTACATGTTAGAAGCCTTTAACCTTTTCAGCTTACATAACCCTTTATATTTTTTGCAGGTGGAAGGCAGATCCCACATGTCCTGGAGTTATTGCCTTGTTGGCTCTCAGACAGGCTTGTAGGTTTAGTCAGGTGGCCACCAATACCATAGCTGAATGGCTGCTATGGTTTAAAATAGCCACTTTCCAGATCGTTATGACATGCTTTCTCAGATGAGATGCTATAAAAGTCCAGAAGGTCCTGCTTCAATTATACCCCGTCTTGAAGATATGGTACCTGTCAACATGGGCAGAAGGAGAAAAAATATTACATCTCCTTCTCTTTTAAAACATGTATGTATAAAGTTAAGGTTAATGTAAATAAAGAGTCTCTTATAAGTCACACTGTGGGCACACAGTAAGCAAAATATTAGTTAGGTGTCTGGGCCATCTTGCCTAAGTCCCCACGAAGAATGTGCTTTGATGAGTGGTCTTGCCCTAGGCTGGCTGACTTCTTTGCTTTCAGTTTTACTTTGATGTGAGTCAGACGTGAGTTCAGAGTCATTGAGATGATGTATGATTTTTAGCAGAGAAATGTCAGGGAGATATAGTCAGAGGTAGGCAGAGGTAGGCAACATACCTGACTACTACCTACTTTACATTGCTTCCACATCAAGGCATCCCGACTTGCTGCTTGCCATTTCAGTCGATAAATCTTCATACTGTACCTTGGGGGCACTTAACAAGAGGTCAGTGTTACACAACACTTGGCACAAACTGGTATTTCATAAGGAAGTGATTAAGTTAAGAGATCTTAGAGAAGAAAGCCTATGATGCAGCAGGAAATACTTTCACCTCCTCTCCAGTTGCTGATCAGATATGATTAGCTGTCTGAAATATTTCACCAAGGATAATCCAAAATGTTTTCTTGCAGCATTACATGGCTGGATGTATTTTTCTTCAGCGCATGAATGAGCAGTAAAACTCAGAATATGGAAATATACCTCTCACCATCAGTCTGGTCTTTTCTAGCTTCCTTTCTGCTTCTGTGTGATGCTTGGTTCATCCTGCAGCTACATGTGAGCCATTTATTGACTTCATTATCTTTCATTGCAGAACCTGGATGTTCACTATCTATTTCCCTTTTTATCTCCTCCTGTTCTGAATTAAACTGAAGCTTAGCCTCATTCTTCCTACTAGACTTAGACTTCTACAGTAACAACCTCACAACTGAGTGCCAGTGCCACTGGAGACAGCTAATTGCCTTTTATATCCACCATCTCCCAGTCTTTGCTAGAAAACTGTTATGGCAAAAGACTTTACCTTGTATAACACTTTTTTCTGTTTATTTTTTCTTCACAGCATTTTTGCCTGTAGACACAGCTACAATTTTTTATTTAGTGACTGCACACTCAGAAGTTACTGGCTCCGTTTTTTGTTGAATGACATTTCAGTTGTGGAGTTGCGCATTATGGGTGCTGATGAGTTATTTCATTAATGTCAAACAGGTCCTGACTGAAACACTTTCTAAAGTAATTCTTCACAGTGCCCTTTAATCTGATGGGCTTTTCTAGAATGCGTTAGATATCCTGAACTCCAAATGAATACGGTCTGTTAAATCCCAACAGTACACTTCCAGCTGAACTCTGTCCACCATGCAACTCATCTGGGAAAGTGTTTCATTGCACTTACTAAGTGGAATATGTTTTCCTGAAAACTAGGGCTTCTTCAACTCTATTTGTAGTTTTTTGCCCTCTGATGCCCATGTTACAGTTCAGGATGCATTTTTTCAAGTAGGAAATGAAGGTTATCAGTTCATACAGTTTAAACTTCAGAAAGCATCCTCCTAAATATCCTATCAATGTTTTACTGTGTTTATTTCCCTCTCTTATTGAAATTGCATTTTGCCAATACACAAGTGTTTGTAAGTCTGATTTTCACGATCAGTCTAAAGTCTCCATTCTACAAAATCCTTTTTTTTTTTCATTCCTGCTACATTTTTGTTAACTTACTATATAGAATTGAAAATATTGTTTGAGTAACTGCATCAACTAGACCAAAGCAGTGACTAATTTCTGGTTGATAAACCTGACCAAAATCCATCTGCCAATTAGGTAAGTGCATGAAGTGTTTTAAGTTTTAGAAGAGCCCAGCCAGCCCATCCAAGCTGGGGAGTACTTAGATTTATTTTCAAAAATACTAGGTGAAGGTATGGTTTTAGTAAAAGTTTGTGAAGGTGAACTTGTTTGACTTTCCAGCAGCAGAGAGACTTCTGAGTATTTAAATTCTCAGCAGCTGACACTGAAAATGCAGGGGAAGGTAAACATTAGGTGTAAAACCTCCTTCCTAATTGAGGCTATTTTGTGGTTTGAAACATTGTAATGCTTGGAATGTTTTGCTAAGCTGTCCGTATCTATTCAGAATGCCAGCTGTGCAAACTTATTAACACATCCTTTAGTTTATGGTGACTCATTACATAGGGGCAATGTATGAACAATTACCCTTGCTAAAGAAAGTGCCATTCTGTTAAGTTTAATTATGTGAGATTTGATGTAGACTGGTTATTGTTGCAAATGAGGACATAGGGACAGCAGAAATCTAAAACTATGAAAGAAATGCATACACATCCTTTTAACTGCTACAAATCATTTTGCTGAATTGTAAGACCATTTCCATGGTGTTTTGCATATGTATTGACTACTCTACCTGAGTGACAATGTAAATTATGCTAGCAGACTATTGGAGCCATTTGATTGCAAGGTACAGCACACATTTTCCTGATAAACTTGCATTAAAAAATAGCTTACATTGTGCATTGTCAGTGTAACCAAGGGAGATACAGCAATTTCTTTTTAGAGATGACTAACAGAGTAGGCAAGCTATGCTTATAGCGTCACTCAGACTAATTACAAGAATTGCAGATTTTGCCATGCCAGAGTAGGACAATATAAGTCTCCAATCATGCTTTCAGCAACAGATAATGACTGATACTTCAGTTGGAGGCAAAAAATTCCCTATTCTACTTGATTGATTCAGCAACGGCATGCAAAGACCCCAAAAGAAATGTCAGGAAGGCTTAACCCTTCCTGAAGAAAACTCAGCATGACTGTCTGCTTCTGAATCCTTTTTAGCTGAGATTTTCACTAGATCACCCAAGGATACCTGTTGTCCAGGTTACTTTTGGCACCCTGACAGTTAAATGAGACTTCAATGGACTCCTCTAGTCATGTTGCTAAGGGTCAGGAGGAATCAGCCTTCATTCTTTACTGCACAGCACTCTTTAAAATCATTCACAACTGTGTTAAAGCTTTGATGAGGACTCTCTTCAAGATATCAGTGGTTTATCCTCTAGTTTTACATGTGCTATGCTGTTGCTATTGTGGGGTGATGAAGAATTATGTCCTTTGGTTCTAATGTACAGGTAATTTAATGGTAAGCAGTAGGTAATTTTTACTGCAGAGCATTTCTTTATACATGAGTAAGCATTCAGTTGAAATCTCTATTAACTTGAAACTAATGGAAATGGAGTTGTATTTTTATGTTATTTTTCTGGGCATCAGGAGACTTAGGTTCATTGCCCCATTCATCCCAGGAATGATTAAATCCATATAAGATACCTTTGGGCTTTGAACCATTCACAGTTACTTCTGAATTGCTTTGAGTAATCTCTATTAGTAAGAGACAAGTACACGGATGACTAATCAGACAGCACATCAGAAAGTACTGAGTTTTTCATCATGTCTTTCTCTCCACACCTCGAATTGAGTGGCAAAATGGGGAAAAGGTCAAATATAATATTCCAGTATGTGGAGATAAAACAAAAATATCTGAGCAATGCTTTCTAATGAAAATCTTTATATGTGCTTTAAATCACATCATTACTTCTGCTCTTTGCCTTCCTATTCCTCTATGCAGCATCCTATTTTTACACTTTGTAAAAGCTTGTTCTCAATTAGGCTTTACAAGGCTATGTAAGTCCTTTATCCATACTAAGTCGTTGTGTTCCCTTAATTATATCTGATCCTACACCACTGCAGCTAAAGCAAGACTGTTGCATGTAGGATAGTTCTAGATCCTCAAACCTAAGGAAGTCTTTATATTGCATACTATTACTTACTATTGTGCCAAATTTACATTGTATCAGTAGAATAAATTAAAGCCTTCTGTCTGTCACTTCCTTAAATTCCAGTACAAGCAGAGGTATGTATCCATTTTGCCTCAAAATTCAGGAAATGGTTGCTGCGATACTTGAGGCAACCCATTTAGTAAGAAAGTTTATATAAATCTAAAAGCCTTTTAGGCATTAAAGCTATCTGTTCTTTCATTTATGGTCAACTAAATACCATTAAATTGCTAATCAGCCAGTCTAAGCAGCTGTGATAAAATCTCTGCTGGTGCAAAAGAAGCTATAGCCACCAAGCTATCTGAAACAAAATCAACATCAGCTAGTGGGCAAAATGGTTTCCACTGGAATAAAATGGTATATTAAAGCATTCCATTAAACATAAGAGCATAATGCACAGAGAGAAAAAGAAAATTTCACAGACACTATAATTCAGCTGTTTTCTTACTTTGTGATTCTGTTAGTAATTAATCTGTAAGGAAAAGTTTGTCTGTTTATTCTCTCAAATCTGCAAGCAGTCATCTGTTTCCTATGCAGAGTAAAGACAACATGCACTTGCATGTACTTACTGAAGTATACAAGAGCATGGATGCCTTATATAGGTATAATACAAGCAAACAAAAAATAAAACCCTAGTAGAAACATTAAGGGATCAATTAATTTTAATTTGAATGGCATTTACTTGTAAAACTAAGAGTGCCAAGAGCTTCCTCTGTCAAGCAAGGAAGAGATTTGAAATTGCCATATAAATAAGGGTGTGACAACCAGTTAGACAGTATTTCCACAAGACCTTAGAAGTGCCATCTATTGACATATTTAATACTGTATTCATTGGATATTCAGGAGTAGTTGTGAAAGTTTCTTTCAGCTCTGATACAAATATGTTACTACACATTTCTTACATTATTTCTCTTTATTTTTATTTCAGTTTTCTGCTTTAAATATATACGAATAAACTCTTGAGTCTTTCTCTTCCACTACAGACCTTCATTTTTGCATTTATTTTAGAGCCTTTACCTCTTTTTAAATTTTCTATTTCTTGTTTTTTTACCATGTTCAACATCCTCGTCACTTGGGTGGTGCTAATGGAGATGGTTGTGGAAGTGTGATAACAAGTGTAGTTACTCTGTGAGCAGTGGAATTGGTGAAGGCTCGCTTCCTATGTTTGGACTTACTGCTGTTTATGAAGCTGCTAGTGCCATATGAAGTTTTAAAGCTGCTGGAGTGCTCATACTAACTCTCTCTTATATGGCTCCTCAATGTCTATAATAAAATTCATACCATGCTCTTTTTCTTGTCAGGGCACTAATAGGGTCATTCATCCAGTGCATTTTCATGACACTTGTAGGTTGTTAATGCCTTTGAAGCCAGTGTCCATCTGTCAAATTGGCTGGAATTGTTTGAAAGTTATTAAATGGGAAATGTGAATAGGCAGAGAAGTATGTTTGTATATAAAACCCCATGAAAAGTATGATTTCATGAATCTCATCACTTCTGATAGCTGGACTAAAAATACAATCTAAATTGAGATATGGACTGTATTTTCCAGAGGTGTCAGCTTTAAGGGAACCCTGAAAATGGATAGATCAGCCACCTAAACATAAGAATCAGATACTATTTTAGAAACCCATGCATATTCTATGTAGCCTCTGGCAGCCTCTCTCTTGTATCTTATGTTCCTTCTGTTTGCAACTGCCCTCACAGCTGGCTTTGATAGCCAAGTTGTCTGAAATAACAATAAATGTCTATGTTTAGACAATTGAATCACTCCCTTAGAATTCTGGTTATTCAAGTCACTGACTACCTTCATGGACATAACTGTGCCTCTCTTACTGTTACTGTTATGAAAATGACAGCAGTTATAGTCAACAGAAATAACTTTGTTCCCCATCACTGCGATGGGTACATTGCATTTGTGGCTTTTGGAGGTAAGGATTTACAGACTTTATAAAGTCAGTCAGTATAAATAGCTAATTCTGTTAATAGCTATGTTCTGCAGTTCTTAATTTCTTCCCTGACAATGAAGGCTTTCCTCCAAAACTTAGAGTACTGGAGTACA
Source organism: Sakesphorus luctuosus (assembly GCA_013396695.1). Classification (NCBI taxonomy): domain Eukaryota; kingdom Metazoa; phylum Chordata; class Aves; order Passeriformes; family Thamnophilidae; genus Sakesphorus; species Sakesphorus luctuosus. The sequence continues at coordinate 1,763,266 of VWZD01006857.1, forward strand.
GGAAAAATTGCAAGTCCTGTTCCTCAGGTGATAACGGGTAGTGTCATCCATAGAGGTTATGTCCTTCAGGTTTCCAGTGACATGACTGGAGAGAAGGGATATTAAAAGAAAAGAAAGAAAAAAAATTAACACAAACTGTGGGTAACATATAGTCAGTTTATACTAATGCAGAAAGTTGGAAAATTAATTCACTGTGTGGATACACAAAGCAGAAGTAAAGAGTCAATCTCTACCTCCCTTAAGCAGCGATGGATAGCCACTCCTCCGAGAAGTAGTACTCCAGCACGGCAACAGTAGCTGTTACTGAGGGAGAGAATAGCTCTCTTCCCAATCCTTTTATATCTGGGTTGATGTCATATGGTATGGAATATTTTCCTTGGTCAGTATAAATCAACTGATCTAACTGATCTAGGATCTCAGCTAGACCCACTACACCTCCCCTGACACAACTTCAGGCCATTCAATCATGTCCTATGACTGATCATCACAGAAAAGAGATCAGTGCCTGCCACTCTTCCCCTCACAAAGAAATTTCAGACTGCAATGAATTCTCCCCTCAGTCTCTTGCAGGCTGAACAGACCAATGACCTCGGCTGCTCCTCATATGGCTTCCCCTCAAGGCCTTTCACCATCTTTGTTGCCTTCCTTAATGCTTATGACCTTTTTCCTGGTGAGCCTGTTCCAGTGCCCAACCACCCTCTCAGTGAAGAACCTTTCATAAATGTCCAATTTGAACTTCCCCCCGAAGATGGTATGGGAGATCTAATAACCTACAACTACAAGATTGCATTAGATTGAAAAGATGATGGATCCAGACTCATCCAAATGGAGGGCTCATTATGCAAAATGAAGTAATGAGGAAGATGGGCCATAAATTGCAGCTTGTGAAGTTGTGTATCCTCCATCCTTTAGATGCTTTGAGATTTGTGTAAACAAAGCCTAAGCTGACTTGGCAGCATTGATGAGACTTCTGCTCTGAATGGAAGACTGGCATAGATGACCTTCAGCATTCCCTTCCAGCCAGGAATACCACATGCTGCATTGCTGTATATTGTTTTTCATATCTGGAATGTTGAACCAAGGTCAAGGATTTTGATGTGTTTTGTCCTGACTGTGCTGAGGGGTTTCTGTTTGGTTTGGGGGTTTTCTGTTTGTTTTGTTTTGTTGTTTTTTTAATTGGTTGGTTGGGTTTGGGTTTGGGTTTTTGAGGGGGCTTGAGAGGTTTTTGTTTGGGTTTTTTTGTTTGTTTTTATTTGGTGGGCTGGTTGTGGCTTGTTTTTTTATTTTATAATATAACAAAGCATGTGCAATAAGGTTGCATATTATTTTCAAACTCTGAGTGTTGTGTCATGCCCACTATTTAACACATGGCATTGAATTGGTTCTGTCACCTTAAATGTAATTAACCTGATGGGATTGTTAGGAAGAGCTATCAGGTCATTTCTGAGTAGCGGAATATAATTGCAAATGTTCTCTTCTCTAGATGAGACAAATGAGATATTTTCATAATATTACTTTCTGGGAAATCAACATAACTACGTGCCTCTCTGAAGTGTCTGTGCACTAATGCATGCAGCACAGGGAAAAACCAGAAGGAATTAGAGATGTATTTGCATTTACAGGACTATGATCTCACTGGGATCATAAAGGCATAATAGGATAGCTCATGCAGTTGGAGCATTACAGTGGTTGGGTGTTGATTCTTCAGGAGGGACTGTCTGGGGTGGCAAAGAGAGGAGTAACCCCGCTTGTGAGAGAGTAGTGACAATGCATGGAACAGTGGCTTGGGACAGATGGATAACCAGTTGAGGGCTTATGGATCAGGGTTAGCAGGCAGATGAACCAGGTGAGTGTCTGCTACAAACTGCATGGTAAGGAAGAAGAAGAAGAAAAGGAAGCCTTCCACAGGCAACTGCAAGAAGCTTCATCTTTTCTTCCTTGGTCTTGAAGGAATACTTCAACCATGGTAATATCTGTTGGAGAGGCAACAAGACACAGCATGAGCAGGATCTTTCTGGAATGTATGTATGATAACTTCCTGATAAGATGATCAAGAAGCCAGTGAAGGATGGCAATATTTAGGACCTCACACTTACAAATAAGAAAGATTGTTTAGAGATAGGAATGCTGTGGCAGTCTTGGCTGCAGTGACCATAAGATAGTGAGGTTAAGCTCCTGCCCAGGGAGCTGCTTGGAAGAATTGAACGGAACACAGAAAATGGTTTATTTTCAAGGATCACATCCTGCAGGACAAAAAAATTGTCCATCTGGACATACAGGAAGTCTAGTTGAAGTGGTAGGATGCCTTCATGGATGAGCAAGTCCCTCCTGACAAAACTCAAATGTAAATGGGAAGCATAGAGGATGTGAAAGGGACAGGTGGCCTGGGAGGAATATAGAAAGACAAGTGTGAAGAGATGGGATTAGGAATGTTTGTCAATCGATGTGATGAGCAACAGGGAGGGCTGCTATAGGTAAATTGATAGCAAAAGGAAGATTAGAGGAAATATGAGGTTTGGGACAAAAGACCTATTGACAAAGGACATGGAGAAGAGGAAGGTACTCAATACCTTCTTTACCTTGATCTTTATTGGTAAGATTTGCTTTCAGCAATCTCAGCCCCTTGAGTCCCTTGGGAAAATTCTGGACAGAGACTTATCCTTGGTAGAGGAGGATCAGGTTAGGGAATATTAAAACAAAGCAGACAAACACCAGTCCCTAGGTCCTGATGGGATGCATTTATGAGTACTGAGAGATTTTGCTGGTGTCACTGTGAGGCTAGTCTTGATTATGTTTGAAAGATTGTGGTGACCAGGGGAGATACCTGAGCACTGGAAAAAAGCAAACACCACTTGTATCTTCACAAAGGGAAAGGAGGATCTGGGAAACGACAAGGCGGTTAGTTTCACCTTGATTCCCAGGAACGTTATGAAGCAACTAAACCTGGAAAACATTTGCAAATACATGAAAATTAGGGAAGTAAATGGGAGTAGTTAGCACAGATTAATGAAGAGGAAAACAAGAAGCCTGAAAAAACTTCTATGAGAACATGACTGTCTTCTATGAGAGGAGAGCAGTGGGTACTCTTTACAGGGACTTCAGTAAGGCTTTCAACACTGTCTCCCACAATGTCCTCATAGACTAACCAATGAAAAATTTACTAAATAAGTGGGCAATGAAGTGAATTAAAAAGTGCAGTTGCACTCAGATGGTTGTGATAAGTGACACAAGGTCCAGTTGCAGACAAGGAACTACTGGTGTGCCCCAAGTTTTGATACAGGGACCAATACTGGTTAATATCTTTGTTAATGTCCTGTGGGAGGGGACAGATAATATTCACAGTAAATTTCCAGATCACACAAAATTTTGAGGAGTGAATAATTTAAGTTGGTGTATTAATTTGCAATATATTACAGACTCTGCAGTAACAGGCTGGGTATATTTTCTCTGTAGTGAACGTAAAGTTATTTAAGCATTTCTAATAATGGGTATGCATATAGGCAACAGCAATAAATCCCCAACAATATGAGTTCTAACTCCTGCTTGTCTTATGATCTCTTAATCAAGTAGTTGAAGAATTTTACTATTGCCAGCTTTAGGGCCAGAACGGAAGAGCCTGAAGGACAGAATTACATCTAGTAATGGCTATATGTAATTGCTACAGAGGCATTTTGGACTAAATGTCTGAGATGTTTAAGATTCAAAATGAATATTTTTATATGTCATTTGCATGTATTTGACTACATAAAAAGTAGTTCTTAAAATTGGAATGGGCAGGTTTAGACAATTTCCTCAGTGCCTCTTGGAAGTGCTCCTGGAGAGAGAACAGGGCAAATATAATTCAGAGCCAATCAGAAGTTCAGCAGTAGCTGCACACATGCTGGGCATCAACCCTTTACACAAATAGTGGCACTTGCATTTTCAATAAATACAGATAGGGAAAATAGAAATTAGGGTTTCCATTTGCAGTCTATATAGTCCTGCTGTTTCAAATAGTCATTTTAAGTAGTCGTTTTGCACTAGGAGATACTGGCCCAGTAAAAAAGTCACTCAGGCTCTGCAAAGTATGCTTTAAAATGCTATATATTACAGCTAACACTGTAGAGAAAGAAAGAAGAATACAGGTAATCTTACATCCCTTTAAATGCTGGGAATACTGAGTTGTGCAGCTTTGAATAGATTTCTGATACATGCTCTGTATACACTGTGCAGACCCTGACCATGGGAAGAATTACTCCATTTACTATAGAAATCTCTTGAATGAGAATAACTGTTCATTATTTCTACTGTCAAACAAAAAAGATGCTCAGAGAAGAAATTCTTGCTGCACTTCTGGATAAAGACAAGAGCAGGAAGGCATTGCAATTGCTGGTGCCCAGTCAGAAGAGCCTGTATGCTTCCTTGTGGCAAGAAGCCAGCTGATGTGATCCTGTAGCCAAGTGGTTTGAGCAACCCAACACAGGCTTGAAGGACATGTTGGATGTGCAGCACAGCACAGCACAGCACAGGACTGGGTGTACTCAGATCAACTTTTTTGCTGATCATTCTCTTCAGTGTGGGATGGTCTCCAGATCAGGATCATCATAGTACTAGTTTTTAAGTATTCATCATAAATTGTTTAGAAAGCATTTAGGAAACTAATTATCTTGATTTTTCTCAGGCAATGGCTATTTCGTTGTGCTGACAGAGTATTACTACATTGTGTTGTATTGTATATAAATTTCCTGGCAAATTTCTTTTTTCCTGTAAAAAGATCACCCAGTCTTTTGTAATGAACATAGATTTACATTCAATAGTCTTAATTGAATTTCAAAAATGTGTCTTTTTCACAAGAAATGGATAGAAGAAGTAATATATCAAATCCTACAAAATTACCAGATTTCAGAATTAGATTGATATAGCATGGAAAGTTACTCTAATTTCAGCTAGCACAAACACTTTTAATTTTCCAAGTTGTGACATTCATTTAATTTTAGCTGTTTTAAAGTAAGGTGTTATTTTGCTATCCTAAATATACAAAGTCTCATCCTGTATTTGAGTAATTATAAAAAATAAGGAAACAAAAATTACTAACAGGAAAAAATCATCCTCTCTGTGAAACATCAAAGATTCTCAGTGATTTTCAAGTCTGTCAAAGAAGTAATTCTGAGGTAAACTTTCAAAGATGCTTTGTATTTCCCATATAAAATATGTATGAAAGAATAAAAAATACCTCTCAGCTAAGCTATATTGGCTTGTCACTATTAATTGCAACAGATATAGTTGTTCTTTGATGGACTGAGGAAATCACTCCAGCATAAAGACAGAGTCTTCTAAGGGAAATCAGTTCAGAAGAGTTCATTTTAGCCCTTTTAAAGGATTTTTCTTAAAATCTGTAAAAAGTAACAAGCAAAGAGATCCAAGCAGGCAACAGAAAGAGCTCTGGGAAATCAATAAAGATAACTTCTGTAAAACAGCTCTATTCCAAACATAGAACAAAGCAAGGAAAGCATGTGCAAAGAGAAGCCAAGCTAGAGACACCAAAAGTGAGGCAAATGAGAATCTCAATAATCACAGTGGGACTTTTTTGCCTTTGTGAAAGAATGGTGCGAAACCTGAGCTGGTTTAAAATAGAGACCTTTCAGAAGCTTGGGAAGCACCTCAGTTGCTACAGAAATGGAAGTGTTCAAGCTGTGTTAAGCAGGATGGTCACAGAGGGTTTTATTTGCAATGAAGGTGATTGCGGAAGTGATGAAAACAGATGGGAAATAGAAGCTCTAAGGGATAGAAATGTTGGTATGTATTGAGCAGGAAGGGGTACTGATGGTTTTACAAATAGAAGGCACTGTGAAGAGTTGAGAGTTTACTTCAGGCCATCTTATAGATTTGTCAGTTTTGAGCCTGCAACTTGCTTGAAAGAAATTACTGTCTTGTACAGAATGTAGTGGTGGAAGTGTTTGTGTTTGGCTTATTCTTTGGCTTTTTGCTATTGCCTGAGACTGAGCAAAAGAATTGGTTGGTGAAATATTCAAGGCCTTAATTATATTATTGTGTTTTGGTATTTTTTTCATGCCTATGCTGTAGTGGTTTGTGGTAGATGAAAAGTGTTTGGATGTGGAGATGTTGTCTTGACTGGAATAGTTAATCTGTTCTGCAGCGTCCAGACTGCTAGCACCCACTTTGGAAAGGTATGAGAGGATGCTGGTGACTAAGTTTAATTAAACATTTCACAGTGGATGCCTTAGCTCTGGGAGCAGTCCTTCACCAGAGTTACCATTCTGCTTTATTAAACACATGAACAGACTCCTTGAGTGAATGGCCCTGCCCATCTTTTGACAGTTGCTTAGCTGGCAGGCAGATGGTAATGTGTCATTGGGCCTTAAGATGGCAAAGGTAAGAGCATCATGGAATTATGCAAGAGTTATGCATTTGACTTCAGTTGAGAAAACTGTGTTCACTCTCAATTATTTATTACTTGCCATGTTTCTTAATCCAGGGACCAGATTTCCTTCAGAAAGCTAGAGAACATGAGAGTATTATTTATATAGCCATAGTTAAAGGTAATGATTTACAAAGCTGTTCAATAAACTCAAAACTTCCACAGGAAGTTGCCTTAAAAAAGAGACAGGCATAAGATTACTTTTCTAGGCTTCTGCAGTTGTTGCTCTTTAAACAAGCACTTTCTCATATGTACAGGAAGCCTGAAGATGTGCAGCACATCAACATTAAAAAAAACAATGAAGCTGACTGCTTGCGAAGGTAAAATGAAAAATACTAGCATTCCAGTATTCTTTGGATCCCCAGTGAGATGAATCACACCCATTCTTCACTTTTAAAGATGTACATCATGGACAACAACAACAAAAAACCCCCTTGAAACCAATTCTTTTATCACCTGAAGCAAATTTTTTTTCATTTACACATTGCAATAAAAACAAGAGAAAGTGCCAGAGATCACACCTTTGTCATGTCTAAGGAAAGATTAAGAGCAAGGTACTGATCCTTTTGTCTTTCTCCCAGGCTGGAATTTCCTAACTTCAGTATAGTGTGCAGAAAGCTGTTCTTTTCAGGTTACAAAATAGACATCTTTGTTATATGAATCAAATTAAATAACCACATTGGCAACCCAATTTTTCTTAGCAGAAAGTAATGAATCTAAGGAGAACACTCATGATTAATCAACCAGAAGAGTTTGAAAGAATGGCTGTTGGGGAAACGAAATAGCAGCTTCAGAGATCTGAGATAATTTCAAGTCTGATATTTTTTGGTCTATGACTATGTCTGCATTGGCAGGTATAGTGCAAAGGAGAGTGTAAAATAAAACTGTTATGAGTGCTGAGTCACAACTCTGATTTTGTATTGGATTTTTTTCCTATATTTGGGCTTTCATCCCCTGTTTAAATTCTAAGCACATCCCATGTATTAACTGTCCATTAATAGTTGGAGAGCATTAGTAGTGTTAGAGAACATCTTACCATCTCACCCAAAAGAAATTCAGTTCATACTCTCTATGACTCACTTCATGAGGTGAGTCAAAGAATTGTAATGCAAGTGGACCTATTGACCTCTGCAGAGAGGAGTCACTTCCTCCCTTTCCCTCCATAGATTAACTGCTACACAGCTGAAACCTTCCATCAGCTGCAACAACCACAGTAATGAGCAACGATGGTAGAAACTGAGTGTGATATTCAGTTTGGAAGAGCCCATGTAATTTCTTCAGGCACTGGCTGGTGTGCAGGTCATTGTCCATAACCTGCTGCCTTAGGCATTTCCTCCCTATCCTATTCTTCAAGCCAAGCTTGCTTATATAATTGACTTATTTTTACAACTCAGGGTGAATAACTGTAATTCTTAACTCAGTACTGCTGTGTCTGAACTGATAGGAAATGCAATAATCCACATAATTTGTAGCATTCTATATCACTTTATGAGGGTTTTCCTGTCTTCTCCAAAATTATAAAATCAACAGTCTTTCAGTGATTGTCTTTTGCAAAGGGCAAAAGCCATCCTTTCATAGCTGAGGCAATTTCCTGTTTTATTATAACCTCCAGTCATCATTTTCACCATTAAACAGCTTCTTATGGTTTTAAATGTTCAAATTTATCAGTACTGATTACTCAAAATTCAAATTTTCTAAACTTTCACAGATCAAATATTAAGTGACTAGGTTTTGTTTTATATTAATTTGAATCAAAATCTTCATTAAAATATTTGGTCAAAATTCCAGTTACCTTTTCAGTTTAAATTTCAGTGTACTCCAAACATGTTGTTCTCTGTGCATGTAAGATTATCCCAATGAAAACTTGCTGACAGAATTTTTTTTAGTGTGACTGAAGCATTAAGATAGTCCGTTTAAAAGTGCAATTGAATTTAAAGAGCAGTATCTAGTCAAATGTAGCTCAGAGAAGTTTCCATAAACAACCTGTTTAGTAAGATAAATAATGTTTTTGCAGTTGGGTCTGTATTTTGCAGTCCCACTCTTGGTTCTGCACTGTTCCAGTGACCAAACACCCTCTGGGTGAAGAACTTTTTTCCAACACCCAAACTAAACCTCGCCTGACACAACTTCAGGCCATTGCCATGGATCCTATCACTGGTCATCACAGAGTTTCTACTAACTTCATTCATAGAGAGATTCCTACTAGCTTCATTTGATAGCCCCTAGTTCATTAAAATATACAAAATATAGACATGCCATGCATTATTTTATGCATCTTTACATATTTGTGTTCACATTTTATGGCCGCAGATAGAAAGATGGAGACCTGAAGGCTGAAAGGAAATCATTCTTGTTTAATATCAATTCTTTGTCCAGGCTTATTGTCCCTTCACAGCTCACTGCTAAAAACTGTTTTTCCTAAAATATTGATAATTTTGGTGGGTTTTTCTCATTTAGTTTTATAGGCAAGAATGACAAAAGGCCAAAAAGGGACTATAATAACCATAACTGTATACAAAGCTGTCAGCCTTGCCTCTTATTTCACTGTATTTGTTGCTCAAAAAATACCAGACTGAAATAGTGAAATTACTGTAGAAAATCATTAGCTTTGTTTGTATTTGCCAGGCCTATTTTTCCTGATTAATCAGCCCAAAACACTTATCAGCTAATTGTTTTAAAATGAGTCACTTCACCATTCTCTTGCCAGATACAGAACTGAAAAGAGTGATGAAGGGTGGCGTTCAACACTAATGCATTTCACAAATGATATATAGCCTGATTAAATAGTTTATCATGGTTGACTGTTCTTAGCTGCTGCTGCATGTGCTAAAGTTTATCTTTTTGAGAAGGAACACATTTTTTCCGTGGGTGCATGTGTAGGAAGGTAAGCAAACGAATGTACAAGTATAGAATCTGGGTGAAGATTTCCTGTGTCCCAGTAAAGGTTTTGACTGAGCAAATGATTTCACTGCACTTCATCCCCAGGAGTCAGAGCTTCTGGTGTGCAGAAACATCATTTACTTTGATATGCAAGCAGACCATTGTTTTGTATGTGAACGGGAGATGGAATTGGCATATTGTGGAAAGTGATCCAATCGTGTACAAAGAGGATGTCTCCCAGTCTCTGCAGAAACAGAGAAACAAATATCTGATCTTTAACTATATTAAATCTAAACTTCATAAATTCAGAGACCACTAGAGTGGCAGAGAGCCAGGGACTTCACGGACCAGTGATGTTCTGCAAGTCACAATAGCACTAGAGTACCTCGAAATACAGAGGCTTGGTAACGCAGAAGGCAATCATTCAACCACAGAAGTGAATACTGCATCTCAAAATGAGTACTTGAAAATCAAACAGATAACGTGGGTTGAAATTAACCTCTTTTTCAGGCTCTCCATTAGGTCTGTTCATCACTGCTTGGGCAGAGTCCTGTTCAGCAGCACTGCGGTTCCAACCTGCAGCTGTGTCGCCAGCCTGGGGAGTTGCTCCTCTCACACTGCTGGTGCTTTAAAGCCACATAGGTTCATTGCTGTTTTCTCCTTCTTCCTCTTGTTTAGTGTTGCATCTCACTGCTTTGTCACTCGTCCCTACATCCCCTTCCTTTCACTAATTCAAGATGTTTTGATTTATAACTAATCAATGTCCTCAATGTTTGAAGACTGCTTTTAAATCTCCTCCCTTTTGTGCACTTGGGCTTTCGGGAAAATAACAAGAAGTAATAATAATAGTTTTAATAATGAGTACAATGTGTCCTTCAGAGATCTCCAAATTGACACTTGTTTTATTCTTTCATTCCTTCATTTGTTTGTCCTATGAAACTTGAGCAGGAAATCTGATCATCTAATTTCTGATCTTTAATTTCTAAGACAGCTAGTATATTTTATAAATCATACATCATGAGAAGAATACACTGTATATGGCTCATATCTTTTCACACCCACTGGATCACTGTTAGGTCTTCTGGAAGACTTACAGGGGCAATAGCACAAATTATAGTCTTCCAGTGTAGTGTACTTTTTCTGAGTAATCTCTTATCTCCTCTGCCATTCTCTTCATTTTCCATCAGTTTTAGAGCTGTTTTAGCAACTAAAAAAATGAGAAAAGATATTTTTGTTTATATCTAAATCTTACATGAAAACACTATTTTTTTGTAAGTGAGGCATAAGCATCAGTTCTAATTGACAAAACAAATTAAAATTCTCAATTAGAAAATTTCCACAGTGTTGTTTTCCAGAAGCTAGAGTACACAGTGCAAAGGGCCATTTGGTGTGTTGAGTGTTTTCTGTTCATTTCCCAGGAGGATTGCCAATGAGTGTCTGTTAAAGATATGATGTTCTTCAAGGTAGCCTGAAACTGGTGCTTAGCAATATTCCCTCACTCCAATAATAATAATCTTTTTAATGAACTTCCGTGTTAATTGGCTAAACCTTCATCTGGAATAATATTTGTGTAACATATTGTGACTTTATACTCAGTGAAAAATTAGGTTTTGGCCTTATTTCTATTTCAACATCTAATTCAAAATTTCCCTCAACCACTGTATATGAGACTCCATTTGAACCTCATGATAAACAGGTCACGTACAGTGATGCTGTTCTCAACAACATTCTTGTCTCTAGAGAGACATGGATTTGATGGATGGACCACTCAGTGGGTAAGGAATGGACTGGATGTTCACATTAAAAAGTTTCAGTCAATGGCTCGATGTCCAAGTGAAGGCCAATGATGAGTAGTGTTCCTCAGGGGTTAATATTGGGACCACTACTTCTTACCATCTTTGCTAGCAACATGGATAGTGGGACTGAGTGCATGCTCAATACGTATGTGAACAACACCAAGCTGTAGGTGCAGTCAACATGCTGGATGGTGGGAAGAGGCATCCAGAGGGAGCTTGACAGACAGGAGAGGTGCGCCCTTGCAAACATTATGTGGATTAAGAGCAGCCCTGAGAAGAAGGAATTGGGAGTGTTGTTGGTTGAGAAGAAGCCCAACTCAAGCTGGCAATGTGGGCTTGCAGCCCAGAAAGCCAGCTGTGTCCTGGGTTGCATCAAAAGAAAAGTGGCCAGCAGGTCTAGAGTCTAGTAGAATTCTCCCCCTCTACTCTGCTCTTGTGAGACTCCAGCTGGAGTACTGTTTCCATCTCTGTGACCCCTAGCATAAGAAGGACATGGACCTGGTGGAGCAAGTCCAGAGGAGGGCCACAAGGATGGTCACATGTCTTGATCACTTCTCCTATGAAGACAGACTGAGAGAGTTGGGGTTGTTTAGCCTTGACTCCAGGGATGTCTTATAATGCCTTCCAGTAGCTAGATAGCCTACAGGAAACCCAGAGAGATACTTTTTGCAAGGGCATAGTGTAGTGTAGTAGTGATAGGACAAGAAGTGATGGTTTTAAACGGAAAGAGGGTAGATTTAGATTGGATATTAGGAAGAAAGTCTTTACTTATGAAGGTGGTGAGGAACAGGTTGCCCAGAGAAGTAGGGGATGTCCCATTCCTGGAAATGTTCCTGGCCAGGTTGGATGGGGCTTTGAGACATCTGGTCTAGTGGAAGATATCCCTGCTCCATGCAATGGTGGTTGAAAATTATGGTCTTTAAGGTTCCTTCCAACCAAAAGCATACTATGATTCTATGATTTCCATGAGAAGAAAACATGGGGAAACAGACCATAAAAGAGCGGTTCAGTGATCGAGACAGATAACTAAGCTAGACTGGAATGGTGCCAGCACTCCAAAGCATTTGATGCATTACAGTTCCTTGTAGTTTAGACATTGCTATTTTATACAAGAGTTCAAATGATGCTTCCTAATATGCTGCATCCTCTGCTCGGTGAACACTTGCAGGCAAACTCAGTCTGACAGATTTTTCTTCTCACACTGGAATTTTCATGTCAAAGGAAGACTGAGGCTTTCTGTGAACAATTTGCATTTCCTCAATCACCATGAAACACAGTACCAGCTCCTTTCTTCTATTCCCCTTTTAAAGTCCCTCTAAGAAATTTCTGAGGTGTTCAGTATACCAAGCAAAAAGGAATAAATTTTATATGCTATTTCTGTATTACTAAGTCTGGGGCTCAACAGTCTAATGACTCATTTTCCAATATTTTATAATTGGTTTGACTAATGGAGAGAGCCCAATTTTAAAAACTATACTTTTATGCTATGTTGTCCTGTCTAGACAACAAGCATATTTTTTCCTCACTAAAACTTTAACTTCTGAGTTGTTCGGAGAGATGATGCATGGGGCTCTTGTCAGCAGAAAACCAGTGTTGGCTTATTGTGGAAGAATGTGACATTTGCTGCAGCCTGAAAAGAAGTGAGACACATTTGCCTTCTCACATTCACTGTATGGGAAAACCGCAGGAGGAAATCCCTCTAGGGGTGGTACAAATCACTGTTTGAAGTGATGTTTGAACTGCACCAAAAGGATCCATCTGACTTCCTAGAAATTAATTAATTGTTGAACTGAATCTGTGAAATCCCTATTCACAGACTTCAGGTTCTCCTAAACCTATTAGCCCATGACATGTCATGGTGTAGTAAAGAATTGACAAGAGGTGAAATAAAAGCTGAGTCCACTGACATTCTGGATGTTCCTTTCAAATAAGCGAAGTAATTCTTCAAGCTTCATTTGAATCTTTGATCTTTTTAGAACAACTGAATGAAAAACATTGGAGTCTGGCTGAATTTCAGCTATAACAGCATTTCCTGAAAAAAAAATCTCAAAGTCTTTCCTAGTCCTATGCAATTTTCTGGTTTGATCTTGCCTCTTTCTCTGAAGGCTGCCTCTGAGAAAAAAAAAACCAAAACAAACAAACAAACAAACCACAAACAACCTGTCTCAGTTTAAAAAGAAACCAAGATTTCTATCAAGGAAAGTGAGGAATCCTTCTGGAATGGGAAGGGGCCTCTCTCTCCTCAAACCACCACAATCTTTGAAATTAAGAGATGTTAACCAGAAAATATGGAGAAGAAGATAACAGTTCTTTACTACAAATATATATTTGTATTAACCAAAACAAGTACAGGACAGATAGCAAAGGCGTAACTAAACCTTTCAAACTAATTGCCTCATCTCGGCCCCTTCAGAGCGGTTATGCTTACAGCCAGCAGGAGGCACTGTTGGCACTGGAAGAGAGAGCTGCAGTGACGCACTCATGGCCACCAGAGGCACTGTGGGGCTCTGGTAAGGCAAAAACACTCATAGGGAGGTCACAATTCCACAGCTCACGTGGGAATGGCAGCCACAGGGCCCGGCGGAAACCTTTGCCATGGGCAGTGCAAGGACCTTCTCACTGTCTGTTGTCCGAAAGCTTTGGGGGTGGTTATCAACAACTCTGCGAATGGCACCAGCCCCTCAACGATTCTGTACAAATCCAGGCAGTGGCGACTGGCCACTCAGGAGAATGGCACAGGATACGTGGAGTTGGAGGTGAGCCAGGACTGCCCTCCCACTGATGCCACCAGCCTAGCAAGTGGTGGCTGGGCCCCCAGGCAGGCAGAGAACAAAGATATACCAGCAGAAAAATGAACACTGGGAAGCCTCTCTCTCTCACCATCTCCCAAGCCAGAGAAAAGAGCGAGGTGCTCCCCCCTAAAAAAAACCCCCACCTTCCCCAATCCTCTCCCCAGCCATCATGTTGGAATTCAGAGCTATTAGCTATCCCTTTGTTTAGGCTTTAGACAGTTAGCTGGCTCCACGAGCAGGTAGTCAGAGAGCTGGGCTCCCAACCCACAAACAACTGTGTTGGCAAGAGACAAAAAAACAAAACCAAACCAAACTAAAACAAAATTACATGAAAGATTTTGAAACTATAACACAACTCCACCACCAGTAAAACAAAATTACATTCAAACCTCCTAATTCCTGCAGACAGATTCTTTATTCTCTGTAAGCATTCCATTACCATATCTTCTTCCCATAGAAAGAGCTAGGCCAATGTATTTTGATTGCATCTTTCTTTAATTAACAGGTACTTCTTTGCCTCTTCCATTTCAAAGCAAGAGGCATAATTTTTAGACTAAGCTCTAGGGATCAATAGTACACTTTTCATTTTTCAGACTTGGGCCTGGAAACAATAGTTCATTACTATATTCCCCTTCAATAGAAGTTTTTCCTCATTTTAACATGTCCTAATAATATGAGAGACGAGGGACACTTTTCAGCGAGTTCAAAACAATGTTTTCATCTGATTAAATGCATATTTAAGCAGTGACTTACAGATGTTCCATATGTAATAAAACTTTCTTCTATTAGTTTTTTCTGATATTAAGGCTCAGGTTCATTAGCCAAAGCTGTAAAGTAAATTATAATATTTTAAAACAGCAGTGAACACTGAAATCTTATAGCTGTGCATACTGCTCAAATAAAATAGAGCCCCTTCTGTCCAGATATTCAGATAGCTAATTCTTGGGCCACCCAGACAGGCAATTACCTGTGCTAATGCACATGAAACTACATCAAGGTGTGCAAGTCATCAACATAAGCTAAAATAAATACTTACATGCAGCTCAAGGTAGAAGAATTCTAAAGACATGAACCACCAAGACAGCTCACAGGGTGCTGGAAGCCCATTCATTCATATTGAGCTATAATTTCTATGCCAGACAGTATCTGCTTGCCAAATTGCTATACTCCACATCACAAGCAGTTGCTTTACCAATGCTAACTCCCAGTGGATTAGTAAGATATAAGGTCATCTTTCAGAGTGCAATAATAATCTGTGTCTAGACAAGTAAGATTTTCAGCATCTGGATGTGCGGTCAGCAGAGCAAGACCCTTCACACAGCTCCATGGTGATGGTTTTCTGGAGTCACTGACAGTCCTTCCACATTTGCATGTGGAAATAGCTACATGACAATATGCCATTTGATGACTGACAGCTGTCAGAGGTTGTGTCCACTCCCCAATATCTGTGCATAAACCCCTGCTCTGTCCTTATCCAGACTGTCAGCTGCCAGTTGAAAACATGGCTTCTGCTCAATAAAGATACAGGACCACCACTGTGATATGAAAAAACCCCTCAAACAGACAATTGCGGAACCTGAACTGACTATAATGCTGTTGTTGAAAAGCATTAAGCAAACATGCCTTAAATTGTTGCAATCCCAAAGATGTAAAGAATGTAGAGCTCCCTTAATGTGTCCTGCTACTCCCATCATCCACAATTTTATTACAGAATGAAAATTAATACCTTCTCCTAGTCAGGTGACTCCTGGGGGCTGCAGTCCCCAAAGTAGTGTGTTTCTTTTATAAAATGGCAGAAACTGTCAGTATGCTGGGCAAAAGAATTAGACTCTCATATGGTAGGGGCCTGTCATGTCTCCCATGGCTGGCTGGCCAAGGAAAAGAGCAGCCCATTTTGCTGCAAGAAAGTAAATCTGAGACTCTTCTTCATCAAGCCACAGATTTCTGCCAACAGAAGCACTCTAAAAGCTCTCCTAGCACCAATATGGACCACTGAGCCCACTGAACATGCCAGCCTGACTAAGTTCAGCTGTCAGACAGTTTACTCCATCTTTACCTTCTGCATTCTCTTCTTGCAACTTTTGCTATCCACTTGATAATAGTGTAAAACCTGCACTGCTCTTGTCGGAGTTTCTTTTCCCCCTTCTGTTAAATAAGAAATGAAAGTGAGCTATATGACTGCAACACAGTTATTAAACCAAGACTAGAGAGATGAACAACATCAGCCTTCAGAAGTTTTTGGGGACACAGGGAATGGATGATGGATACATAATAGTCATACCTGCTGATAACAGATTTGTGGACTTTGTACATAGCTGGAAGCTGTTTGTAACTGCTTTTTCGGCACAACTGGAACCCTTATTTAGCAAGAAGCATACACATGACAATCATAATAGCCCACATTATCCCCATCAACCAGTCTGGCTAACATCTGGCATAAGGAGGAAGGATGATTGCTCTTCAGAGTTGTAGGGTTCTCTTTTGTGGTAGCTGCTCTGCAGCAAAGCACAGAGGAAAACTGCTGCTTTTGTAACAATAATTTTTTTCCCAAGACTTCTAACAAATCCAAAACAGATCCAACTTCAAAAGTACATTCAGGCTGGAGCAGAATACAGGTTTTCCCCACAAACATTACAGCTAGATTTTCAATATAAAGTTATATTTATAATGTTTTAAGTATGCCCTGTTGCTTAATATTTGCAAAAAAAAAAAAAAGAAATTAAAGTCTTCATTAACCTGTGCTCAGAAGCTTTTGCTGCTTGACTTAAACAAAAGAAGTCAATCGGAACATTTCTAACCTTTCATTTTCCTGGTGTTATATCCCATGAATGCTTTCTATGCTTGGTCACTGACATTATACGATTTTTATGGTACTTGATTC
This sequence comes from Sakesphorus luctuosus, assembly GCA_013396695.1. Taxonomy (NCBI): domain Eukaryota; kingdom Metazoa; phylum Chordata; class Aves; order Passeriformes; family Thamnophilidae; genus Sakesphorus; species Sakesphorus luctuosus. The sequence continues at coordinate 1,780,033 of VWZD01006857.1, forward strand.
TGTCTAACAGCATATCATTATATTAACTTTCTCTTCAAATTTATGAAGAAAAGAGATAAAAGTCACTATTTTAAAATTTAAATCACATTTTGCATACATATTTTTATTTTATAGCTCAGAATAATAATTACTTAACTGGATCTTGGAAAATTTTATAAAGAAATTGATTACTATTTTTTAATAAAGTCATTGAAATGTTTGAAATTTGTCTCCACAGAGATGATAATAATATAACCTGTCTGCTGGTTTGTGAGAGACAATAAAAAGATAATTTAATTGAAGTTGGACCACAGATTTATAAAGCAGAAGTAATTTCAGAAGAAATTAGGCCTAGCAGGAACTTTTCAGGGGAAAACATACATTTCATCAGAAAGTATCACTTTATGAAAACCAGTACCTGTAACAAGAAAGGAAAATCAGCATACTTTTCACATCAATATTTTTGCAGGGCTTCATCTTGCTAGCACATCTGTCTTGTATTTCAATTCGAGTTATTTTATTTAAGTGTAAATGAATTATGTTTTATTCATATTTAATTGTAATGGAAATCTTTAAAAGTAAAAATTGAAACAATGGTTTATTATTCCCTGAAAAATTTCTTTTTGACATATTTTCTCTTTTGTCTGATTTCGTTTTGACTTAGACTGATTTTTATGATAAATGGATAAGATTTCTATTCTATGAATTAGCATAAGCACTTGCAGAACACTCTAAAAATAATGAATGTAATGCTGTACTGAATATGATGATTATATAAGGAATCAGAATACTAGCTACTTTTTTCTTTGTAAGTAAGTGTACTCATAACAATCCTTTCTTATTCTCAAAGGAAGATGCCCATGGGAGGTATAAAATAAAAATATCTGTTTAAATGTAGTTGGTCTTTGGTGAGAATCCAAGGCAACTGCACATAAAATGATTTACTGGGTCAAGACGAAATTGAAGAAAATCAGAGTATTCCTTATGTAATCTTTTTACAATCCTCAGTAAACATCATGAAGTCAATTCAGTAATCTACTTACTCCTTAGCATCTCTGATTTGATTTCCCTCTGAAGCAATGTTCTGGACACTGAGGACCAAAGAAAACTGAATGACTCTGTGGAACTGAGGAATCTCTTCCTTTCCCAAGAAATCTATTTAAAACATAATGAAAAATAAAACAGGCTTCTCTGTAATATCTTTGTGATGTGCATGTGGAAGGTCTGGATGGGGTATGAGGTATTACTGAAATTACTCATAGAGTTTCCAAAAGTGTTTAAGATCATGTTAGAGCCTTTCTCATCTACTGTCAGCGTAAGAGGCAGCAGAAGAGAAATAGAGGTGGTATTTGCTTTTAGAGAAGGCCTCACTTAATTGTCTAGAAGGATATATGGCTTAGAAAGCAACTCATCTTTATATTGAAAAAATTTTATATTCACCAGCCCACTCTTTGATCAACCATACTGTGTTTGGTCCTGTTCTTACAGGATCTTGTTCATCAAAGGACACCTTGAGACAAATCTCTTAAGAAGGGTTAAGAGAGGAAGCCCTTCAGTTTGCAGTTGAGCAAAAAATCCCAAAGAGATCTGTGATACCACGGACGTGTGTGTTTGCGTGTGTCTGTATCTAAGTGTGTGCATGTGTGCATGCACAGCAAACATACGCTTTTTTTCCAGCTCAAGGCTAGTACAAAATCATACACTACACAATATATAATGTATATAAAGAACAATGAATGTGTACCTCATCTTGTCAGAAAATTAAGTACAGCAAATAAATTGCAGAATTGGACTTGGAGGAAACATTCTCTTAATTTCCAACTCTATAGTGTGTAACTATGAGAACTATGTTAAAAGCTTACTGGTCTACATTCCAGTTTACTTCTAGATAATTCTTGCCTATCTCTTATCCTCCATTTGTATCCATACTATATCAAAAGCCTAAATCTACCTCTCCTGTCTGAATATTCCTTTTGTATTTTGCAAGGAAATGACTTCAGCAATTAGCTGCATGAGTAGGTTTGCACTCTGGCAGAGTGCATGGGACTGCACTTTGAAAAATTCTAGGTTTCCAATCTTTACCTGCTCTGGAAGACATCCAATCTGCTGTTTGTTGTACAGAAGGGAAATGCAAAGCTTTTAACATCTTAACTACTTAAAAGAAAAGGAATTGCTCTGTGCAAAAGATTAGCTTTTCATGCAGCAACAATTGCTGCCATTTACAGTACATAATAAAGAATAAAAAAGGCAAAAAAATTATATTGAAGGGAAATGTAGTTTTCTTATGGTAAATTAATTTTCCATGTTTCACTGATTACTCAAGAATAGAAGATGGGAAAATGTCTGGATTATGCAATTGCATCACTTAATGAACACAACTGAAGAAACTCTCCCCTTTTCCATTCTTAAATGAGAGGCTCAGCTTTTGACTGAATTCTTGGAAATGCCACCACATCTATAAGAATTGTTAAAATTGAGTTTCATGATCACTTTGGATTGTCTCTGGGTGTATAAATGACCTGCCTCATAAATATAGAGTAACTCCTGTCTTCATCACACATATTACTTCTCTTAATTCAAAAGCTGTCACTGCACAAGAACTCATTGTGATTTATGCATTTTATCTTCCTTATAATACAGATTGAAAACCTTTCCTGAAGTAATTTCTAGCTGAATTCTAGATGAGTAATTATTAAACTAAGAATATTGTCAGTATTAATGTGTAGCCAAGGAAATCCTTATCTGATGGAGAACAGCATATGATAGATAATTTCACCTTTCTTGTAAAGATGTTTCAGCACATAAATAGTATTTAGAGTTCTAGATATGTTTTTGGCAGCTTCCCTCATCAGAGATTATTGAACAAATCAAGATGTTATAGAAAAATGAAATAATCATTTTTGTAGATTCATGATTTTTGAAAGGGTAGAAAAGGAAGAGCAAAAGGTCAAGTTTATCAATAAAGAGAAGTTGTTAGAAGAACTTCAGAGAGATGTATGCTTTTAAATCAAATCTAAAAGCAGGTTCACAGTGAGAGGACAAAACTTAGTCTTAGTATTTAAAAATATTACAACTAAATCTGTCTTTCAAGGAGTGAAGACCATGCTGAGTGGTCTGACAATAAAATGGTAGAAACCATGTAGTACACTAGAGAATAATGTAAATTGGAAAAATCAGTCCTAACTAAACATAAACAATAATGACACTTGTCCTAGTTCAGCAGGCGGGACCAGTTGTCACTGTGTGGGGGTGATCAAAGCTGTGTATTCTACCCCCTCTATTCATTCCCAAGGTCAATGGCCCATTTGCAGCAGCTTCCCAGGGAGTCGTTAGCACCTCCACTCCCAGCCTGAGGAGGCGTAGCTGCTAATGGGCCATCAACAGTCCAAAAATAGCCCATGACTCACAGAGTTAATCACCCATTGTGTGAGTCCCTGCCCCGGGGGAGGGACTGGATGCTCCCTGAGGGTACAAAAAGGGGTAGGTAAGAAGACCTCGAGAACCTTTTTGTTGGACCCAGAGGAGCAGCAGGACCTCGACAAGAAGAGACTACCACTCTGGACCAGACTACAGCCATCACCTGCACCAACGGGTTTGTCACTTCCTTTTGCTTTGGACTTGGGGAACCACGCAGGTCTCAGCACAAGGGCTAACAAACCCCTTTGGGTTTGTACCCCAGGGCACTGGGTTATACGGCTGGGTTTTGGGAGTTGGAAGCAATTTCCCTTTGCATCAAGGTATTTACTGTATTATTATTATTATTAAATTGTAGCTCTGACTCATAATCTCCCTTGTATTGAGTTCATCTCTCCTGCTGGTTTACCTCTAAACCAGCACAACACTAAAATAACTCTTCTATCAAGGAAGAGTTGGTCAGGGCCCATAGTTCTGTGAGAATGTTAAGAGAACCCTCACTTTATGCTAAACAAACAGCAAACAGAGTAATATGAACTATGTGAAAGAGACTAAAGTCAAAACATCACTGTGCAATCGGGAGTGTCTGTGATTTGACTGGTTATACTTCATATTCTCTGCCTAAACAAGGCTATGGCAAAATAGGAAAGCCACACAGTAGGACAGCAAATAAATAAATTCTAAACTTATGAGGAGACTATTTTCATTTAGAACTCTTCAGACTGGTAGAAGACCCTACATCTCAAGCAAGAAACAACAGGAGCCCTTGAAGCAAGAAGAGAACACTGAGAAGGTGATGGGAATACTTCTGCACTGTTTCTGAAAATGATAGGAGTGCGGGGTACCACAGCAGGCTTACAGGGAATGGCAAGAAATACTGTTACATATAACTTACATAGCTCTTGAGAAATCTTTTACTTTAGGATATTTTGGTAGATCAATGTATAAAGAGATCCCAAGAAACTTGAGGCATTTCATGGAGCATAGTAGGTCTGTATTTCCACAGCAGAAAGTTTTGCTTCCTACTGGTCTTTAATCATGTATTTTCTACAGGCATCCACTTCGCTGTCACAAATGACAAGATACAGCCTATGACTGACTTCTTGTTAGGGGATTTTCTACTTCTGCATACTATCATAAAGGGCAGCAAAAATTCCAGTCAAGTTTTAAATGCACAGTGTAATAGCTTGCTATTGCTTAGCTGCTCTGTAAGATTAACTCTAGCAAAGGCACAGACACATATTAGGTGTGAAAGGATTCATCACAAACTGATATAGCTGCTCATTAGTGTCAGCAAGAACAGAATATGAAATAGTATTTCGCATTGCAAGACTGGGTTCAAGAAAAGCTTTCTTTATCTTTACTGCTAATAATTCATACTGTCACAGAAAACTTAGGAAAATGACAGCACAGAAACAGTCTACTCTCTAACATTTGTCCATCAATCTTATGAAATACTGTGTGTAACAGAAGCAAGGCAAGGGGAATTTGTGCTTTAAAAGACTTCAATAGAAAAGACACATATATTGAGGTATTCAGGTATTTTTTTTATTTCTTCCTTCTGTCCTCACTCAGGCATCTCTGATTTTAAAAAAAATACGTTTCTTATTGGACTCAGATGATGAGAGCTTTTTTCTCTGGCAATAGGAAAAAGCTATCAGGTTAGGTCAGAAGGGGTTATTAGACAAATAAAAGTATTCCCAATATCACAACTATTTATGAGAAAGCATATGCTGTTAACAGTAAAACACTTTGTAAAAACAAATCCTTTTTAACTTGAGCAACCTTATGCCTCAAAGGGCACCCAACTAAGCATATTTGGATGAAAGGGATACTGCCTGTGCTCTGCTGATGTTTGCTTTAAGGAGTCTGTGGGAGCAGTTCATGGTAAGCAGAAACATTGCTCCAAATGTTGGCTGAGAACAAAGGGAAATATGCACTTTGGGCAGTGTATGAAAAATGAATGGCTCTCAGAGTGATCTGCAGGGGCACTTTTAGACAGAACATGTAAAGTATACTGCAAGATAAATAATTCTTCCAAGAATTATTTCAAAGCCAGTAAAAGTTCAAAACAAGTGCTGAAAATGGCTCTGAGAAAGATTTAGATGTGAATGTCATACCCTCTTTCTTCACAATGTAAGGGAGGATAACAATAGAGGCCAAAGACTGTGCAAATATTTTGGAGAGTCTTTGTAATCTCTTAGGCTATATGTAGGAACCCACATCCCCTGAGGATATTGCTGTTGCAGGACATTGCACATGATATCTTGGTGCCAGTTATTTTCTGACAACTGTGTCAGAGCTGTATTTTTCTTTTGTGCCCTGAATCTAGTCCAATGTAGGCCTGCAAGTGTAACACATCCTTTTTATGTGCACATGATGAAAATATGTATCCTGAGTTACAGAATGCATACAATTCTGCAGAACTGGTGAGATTGCACCTCAAATCCTGTGTCCATTTCTGGGTCCCTCACCTCAAAGAAGACATTGAGGTCCTGGAATGTGTCCAGAGAAGGCAACAGAGCTGGTGCAGGGTCTAGAGAGTAAGTCTTATGGGGGCAGCTGAGGGAGCTGGGGTTGTTTAGCCTGGAGAAAAGGAGGCTTAAGGGAGACCTTATTGCTCTTTGTGACTGCCTGAAAGAAGATTGTATCAGGGTGGGAGTCAGACTCTTCCTGCAGGGACCTACTGACAGGACAAGAGGAAATGGCCTAAAGTTGCACCAGGGGAGTTTCAGGATGGATGGACATTAGAAGGAATTTCTTCATCGAAAGGTTTGTTCAATATTGGAACAGACTGCTCAAGGAGGTGGTGAGTCACCATCCCTGAAGGTGTTCAAAAAACAACTGGATGTGGTCCTCAGTGCTATGGTCTAGTTGACACAGTGATGTTTAGTCAATGGTTGGACTTGATGATCTCAAAGGTCTTTTCAAACTAAATGATTCTGTGATTCTGTGTTTTTATAGGATATGTCTTAACCAATAAGTTTTTTAGCTAAAAAGTCACAGAAATAGGAATGTAAAGCTCACTCTTCCTCTATTAAAACATAAGTTAATGTTTAAGAAATTATTTGAAATTGCAAGTCTATTATCAGACCTACACTGTCCTTATCTTAGCACAGATTTCTTTTCCATGTCATGTACTCTGGACAAATTCTTGCAAGAACCACCAGGCTAACTAGCCAGAGAGTTTATACTTAAAATACATTAAAAATATCTATATTGTAATGTGACCCAGAGATTTGGGCTCACTGATTAGGAAACTGCTCAGGACTGGCTGATGAGAACTGAAACTTTTATGGAGCATGTATGCTAATAGGCAATGGAACAATCAGCTATGGAAGGGGCTGAGAAGCCAGAAAAAATTAGACTTTGAACTATCCTGTCAACATCAGCTTAAAAAATGTTGGAATTTCCCACAAGACCAGAAATGAATTTGAACTGGTACACTGAAAGTCAGACTGGTGTGTGTTTAGTACTCAATCAGTTTGTTAAATCACATTTTGGATACAACTCTTCAAATGCCATTCAGTTGTCACTAGTAATTTGGCCAGCATGAAACATCTTGATTGTATTGCAGAAGGGAGACTGCAAACTAATTAAAGTGGAAAAACATATTCCTTTCACTGGGGAAATAAGGGAGAAAGGAAATATTAGATTTGTGCTGTCATTCTCTGGGTCTCCAATTTTAATAAAACAGAAGTTTATAAACAATCAGATTTGAAATGTGTCTTAAAGATTAGACTTCTGCCTTCTCAAAAAAATAAAGGTTGACAGAAATGTTAAATTAGCCACACTCTGAAACCTTGACATAAACCAGAAACATATTATATTATATTATATTATAGAAAGTGGTAAAGTAGAAACAACATACAGAGGTACCAATCAATATTTATCATGTAGAAAACCAAGTTTTGAGAGGCAATTCCTAACGTCCTATGAAACTCACTGTCCAGGCCAAATACCAACAATGACTCAGTTTTATTTGTACACAAGGCATCAGCCTATAATTTTCTACTGGGGGCATCTGTTGCCATTCCAGAAGCACACAAGGCTTCTGTTGAACTGTCAAGGTTTGAACTCAGTGTGCTGCACACATGCTTTGAGTTGTGTCATGCTGGCAGACAAATGCCACTGATTGCCAAGAGAACAGGGACTAGCCTTAGAGGTAGAAGCAACAAAAGCTGCTACAGAAGTGCCACCACAGGAAACAGGGCCTTCCAGATTTTAGACATTGAAAAAAAGTTGGGGCTGAAGTGCATTGATGCACAATTTAATAGGATTTGGAGGTTGAGGTAGAACAAAATTAGGCTGAACCCCACTGAAATCACTGTTTTTTGTTATTTATGTGAGAATGAATTCCACTCAAAATCTTGTCTCTGGGCAAAACAGAAATACACAGTATATGTAAAGACCGCAATTTACTGTTATGAGAGTAAATAATTTACTGTTATGAGAGTAGCTCTAGTGGAAACCTTCAGACTCTAGTAATTATTAGTCCAGATCTGAATATTAGAGAAAAATAAGAATACAATTAGAATTTTTGTACACATTCCTGTCAAATTGACAGAACCTGGAGTTCTTTTCTGTGGGGAATGTAGTGTTAATTGTGATAGTTTCCTTTTCCTCAGTCTAAGATATTCTCAGATTAATTTTTATTTTCTTGCTACTACATTATTAAGTCTTTTTTCTTTCTTGTTTGATCTACAGCTCTACATTACACTTGAATGGTCTATATATGATGTTTTTTGTACATGCTAGGTGCTACTTCTTTGTGCTCTTTGTGATATTTGAGACTAGTTTTGTACAGTTCTATTTTCCTCTTCTTTTTTTATTTTTTTTTCAGACTGTTGGTAATATATTTATAGCTATGGGATTTGCAGTACCAAGCACATGCCCCATGACTGCTCATTTCTGTGCCACATCCTGTGGCTTCACTACTCAACAAAGCTGCTGTTGCACTAGACCTGTATTTCTCTACAATATATCATTATTTCAGAGTCATAAATATCTTGTTCTACTTACAAAAATTGCTACTTGCTGCTACATACGTAAAACTATGGTTGTGCCATTCAAAGATGATAAAAATAAAATAAATTAGACATAAACATTAGGCCAGTTACAGAAATCATTGTCACAGCTAAATCAAGTGTGACAAAGCTGCAACAGGCCAAGAAAAGTTTGGACTGAGCATGCCTCTCAAGCCTCAGTCCTGAGACCTTGCAAGTTCAAGACAAAGTTTGTGTCCTGTTACTAGTAATGACAATATCTTATTATAGGGCTGCATGGTTGCACAGGGCTGAGATACAACCCATTTCCTAAAAAGGAGAGTAAAATTTATGTCTGTGCAACTTCAGAGGGCACTGTCATTTGTTATAGGTTTTATTTCATGGTTTAACTACTGCATAGAGTAGAGGTTTTGCACACAAATTGAATCACAGAATACACATCTGGAAGGGATCCACAAAGATCATGGAATCCAACCCTTAGCCCTGCCCAAGACCTGCCCAAGAGCCACACTATTTTCCTGTATCACCCAAATACTTCTTGAGCCCTGACAGGCTCTTTGGGAACTGTAATAGCTCTGCAGAATGCAACAAGTAGCAGACTTAGTGCAGTTTTATTGCAGAGAGGAGAAAGAAATGGACAGATATCTTTCAATGACATCACTTTCAGATAATCAGTGAGAGAGTCTAAACTTTGCAGTGGAGAGCCTTGATGATGAAGACTTTCTCCTAAACCTGCAGCACCACTGAGACTTTGGTTAGAACTACACTAATAAATCAGATCCAAAAAAGTAGGAGTCCATCATAGTCCAAAATCAGCCAAATTAATTTACTCCATCAGAGCTTAGACCAATTCTTGCTCAAATTAGCAAGAAGACTTTTATTAAATTAAGATGAATCTAGAGAGTTTCCACATTAACACTTGCAGAGAGTTGGCAGCAATATTTACTAATCCCTTCTTCACTAACACAAAGTAAAATTATGAACAGTTATTGGTTCTCCATGGTTGTAAAACTAAATCATAAAATAAGTAGATATTGAAGGATTTCCAGGAGTAACTGATGTGTGGAGCAAGCCTGGAAGTACTTTTAAACCTTGAAAATAAAAATCTGACAAAGCCAAGACTCATAAGTTTTTAAGATCTTAGGATCCTGGCATACAATTAGGAAGAAGTTATTTTTATTTTTACAAAAAATAAGGTATTGTAAAGAAATAATAAAGGACAATGCCACCACCTGCTTTATAGCTCTATTGCTCGGTTAACTCCAAGAAAGTAACATGGCTCAAGAGATGCTCTAAAGTGTAAGTCCCAAAGAATCATCATCCAAAAATATTCTATATGATACCCTAATTCTTTCTATTCCTTCATAAGGAGTCTGAAAATCCATTTCTATCATAGTATATTTTCAAAGGCTTATTTTGATTTCATAGTTTCATCTTGACTAACTACTCTTTTTCCAATGGATCAGTATTCTTATGCAACTGTAAACCATAAGTAAAATATGTTGAAGTAAATTAAGCAGTCTAACTAGGTTTTCTGTTCTCTTCTTACGCCTTCAGATGTACAGCAAATTCATCTTTTATCATCTTTCATTGCTTCAATGACATTGAGGTGATCATTATTCTTATGCAGGTTGTTTCCCAGCATGTGCTCTACTCCTTGGTGCATGAAAGTTTGGTGAAGTGAGTAGAAACACAAACCTCATTCCCGCTATCTGATTAACCATGACATGAATGATAAATGTGGTTAATGGGATTAATATTGCCAAAGTACAAATACATCCAAGCAGAGCTACACCTGTACATAAGATTGTGCCATCTTTACATTCTTTCTGCCAGATGAATTATGTGAGTGCAGCCCATGAGTTTAAAACTTTGTCTGTTGAAGTGGGAGCAGAAAATAATTGGAGTTTCTGGTCTGCTGGGTGTCCTACTTTGAACCAGGACAGATTTAATTTTTGCAGTAGCCAGGAGGGGGCATGGCTAAGAATCAGAGGTTATTCTACACCACCTTATGTCATTACCGAGGGTGGGGAAAAGAGAGTCTCTTCCAGGAAAAAGGGGCTCCTGCCAGTCAAGTAAGCATGGCAGAGGGAACAGTAGGGTAATGCCAGTTCCAGGAAGTCATGAGCAAATTGTTTGCCTATCTTGTACACCTGGTTATTGATATTGTAGCTGTTACTGTTCATTTTCTTATCTCATTGCTGTTTCCAGTAAATTGTTCTTATCTCAACCCAATATCTTTACCTTTTGCGCCTCCAGTTCTCTTCTCCAGCATGCCACAGGGGGGAGAGGAGAGCAATAGAGCAGTGCATGGTTTCCACGGGAACACTAAATTGGGGAATACCATTCCTAAACTGTGATGCTAGGGTATGTGTTTGCACTGCATCTCTTGGACATTGCCTAGAAATCTTTGAATTACAGCAATACCCTAGACATCATACTAGGCTCCCTGGCAGCTGTGGTACTGTTTGAGAAGTGTTTTGAACCTTACCAAGAAAAGGGTTGAGGTACTTTCAGACAACAACCTCAGTACTTTTTTCTCTCTTTAAGTTACCTCTGCACTGACTGATGGGAGCAAGTGGTCAAGATGATGGAAACAGGGAGACAGAAGACACAGGACGGCTCAGCCAAGTATACAGGCAAACCCTGAACTGTTGCACAGCGGTATAGTTATGGCTTAGAGTACACAGTGCCTACTTCTGGCAGAAAAACAAATGACAGTGGACAGAAGCAAGATCGTTCTTTGTTCTGTGCAAGAGTGCTGATATTAATTTATTGAAAGAGAGAATGGAAAGTAGCTATCCTGTCAGCAATGGTATGAAACAAAAACCCTGTAAAGATAAGCTTCCTTTCTCAACATTTCTCATAAATTAAGAAAAATACTGGCTTTCTAATACTCAAAAACCAAGAGTAAATGTAGTGTGATATTTTTGCCCTTTGTTGTGGGAATTTGATCATTTGCTCTGAGAGCGGAAGGATCATTGAAACACTGGTGTACACCAGCCTCCATTTTCCATTTAAGTAAAGATTTGAACCTGAGATAAGATCATGCGGTATACTTTTGTTCAGATCTCTGAGTTTGACATGCCTCTTAAACTCTGGTCTCTAAAATTTTACTCTGACTTCAGGAAACATTTCTCATTCCTAGCTGTTTACATTAGGAAAATAAGTCTACCTAAAATGCAAGAGAAAGTGTTTTAACATGTTTTAAGACTTATTTTCCTGTACATTTCAAATTGGATATAAAACCACCTAATCAAAGTCTGTCCTGCCAGGAAAAGGCGTCCTATCGATTCCCTGTGTTTTGCAGCTAGGCTTTAGGAATCAAACCAGTTATATAGAGAACAATTTTTAAATCATGAATATGGGTTTCTCTACTCAGAGTCACTTGAACCTATGTCACACAGCAATTCAAAAGTGCACAAACCATTATTTTTCAAACCTTTCAAAAAGCAGCTCTGAAGTGCTGTGCCTCAAGTGGAAGCAATTTGGCCATTTGTAAAGCTCTACTTTTAGTGCAAGGAATGGAACATGGGATTGGGATTTCTTTATGCCATTCTGGCCATTCTGTTTGATGGTTAACCCTCTATGAATTTCACCTACCTTGTTTCCACACAAGAAAGGCTGTAGAAGTGAAATCCCAGATTACCTCCACCAGTGCAGAAATCTTCCTACAGCCCTTTGTTTCTAAAATAGAATTATTTTTCTGGAAAAGGAAGATGCCTTGTTAGGCAAACACTTTTAAAACTTCTTCTTTGGGATGCAACTAGGTTCTGTATGGAGTAGGGAAAAAACATTTTCTCCTATATACATGTGGTCTATGCACTTCTCTTGGGTTTTTCTCCATGTCTTTCTCAAGTGATAGAGATTGTGGGACTAATAGGCCCAGGCTTTGATGTCAATCTGCCTGGTTCTATAGTGGTTTCTAGAGAAAGCCTACAGGCCAAATTCTTTTACATGAGTACGAGAATACTTTTCACATAGCAAAAGCTCGCTGTAAGGAAGACAATATGGAAATTGAAGTTATTAAACATCTCCATCCCAGACCACAGTGCCTGTCCTTACTTCTAGGGAGTTATACAGCAGCTCCCACATGTCAGCCAACTGCTACCTAGGGAATTTCTTGCACACTGTCACACTTTGCAGTCCCTGAGACTGAGCCTACATAGACACATCAAATACTTCTAAGGAATACTCCTGAACCCTGTGAGTCAGTGATTTACACAGCCAGACTTCTAGAATAGTCACTGACTGCGCTCAGTGATGACCAAGGTCATCCCTGAAAACCTCTGTGTGTGTTTCCAGTACCAACACAGCTGAAGACCATCCCCAAAAGATGCACCACACCCAGTCACTTTGTTTCACAGGGTCAGAGGATCTCATATTGCAGACATGGGCTGTTCCATGCCAGCTGAATGCAATGCCAGAGAATGGTATGGCAATCGTCAATATAGGGTTGATCACCCCAGAGACTCTTTAAGTCTCTGCACAGCCTCTTAGCCTTATCCACCACACAGGTGCTGATGAATCTGCCCCTCACACCTTGCAGCTCCCTCCCCTCCAGGGCAGCATCCATGGCAATCCTTGTCTCCAGTCTCAGTGTTTTCAGTCTAGTCAATATTTTCTTAAATTGACCTGTCAAAGTAGTGGACAAAAATCAAAAAGCAATTGCTGTTTTTTTATTTATATATAACATCAAGGTGAATAGCAAGTACTGTGGGTCAATCCTGCAACACAGAGAATCTCTGCAATGCATAGTTCATTTACAAGACCAACACCGATTGATGATTTTGCGTAGATAAGCATTTTCTCTCAGGCTTGGTAGTCATTCTACGAAAAAGCAAAGAAAAAGGAAAAATTGCTGTATCTGACATGATTTGCCTGCTGCAATCATCTCACCATAACAGTTTTCCAACCATGAAGAAGTCTAAGGCACTGATTTGGCTTAGGTCTGTTGTTCTACCTACAGCAATTTGAGAATTGAGACATTTGGGTTCAATAAATCTTTAGATATTATGAAATATTTGTGTGAACCTTATTGGCCTGTGGCATATAGAAGGTTAGACAATGATATGATGTAATCTGTCTCTTACTTCAGCAAGGCTAGAAAAATATGACATTTTCAGTAGTGTTTTTTCAAAGCATGTTAGAAGAAAGATGAAATCCCCTTGTGATGTAACCATTCAGGGAAGTCTCCAGGTCAACCTCCAGTTATATCTCATGGTTATCATAAACCCAGGACCTACTTCAATAAATATTCTGTTATGTGAGAGCAAACAACAAAAGAAAATGCCAACATATCCCACTTCTCAAATCAGCTAGTTAGAAAACTCTTTTTCAGGTCTTTGTATTTCTGAGTAAGTTAAAAGAGATAAAAGCCTGTAATAAAGACTTCAGTATAGATGACAGAATCTTAAAATGTCTTTTGAGCATATATGTATGCATTTTATATTAATTTTCTTTTCTCCTTCTCTTTTTACTGAATCTGCTGTGATGTTCAATGAACATAAATGAATTTTCATTAAAAAGGAACATTTAGATAAAACTAAGGCTTCTTTTAACAAAAAATTTGAAAATAGGTAATTGTGCAGTGATAATTGTGTAGCAAAGCATGGATATACACAGCATTTTAAAGAAGAGGAATTATGTAGGTATATGGAGACACAAGATGAAGTGTTGACAGAATGGACTAGAAACAAGTATCTTTAGGAGGCAATGTAAACATTCTTCAGAGAAATAGATATTAAGGCTATTTTGAAATGGTCTTACTTCTTTCTTCTGCCTGTATGTTTCTTTCAGGTTAATGGTTCTCTATTGATTGAATGAAGTATAGCAAATTTATTGCATTTAATCAAGGTTTGCAACCAAAAAAATAAAAATAGACCAGACTTTTTATATTGTGGTGCAGAGAATAGGAAAGAATCTTCCAGTGGTAGACTTTAACCCTGAAAAGGATATAAACCAGAAAATGTGAGAGGACAAAATGGGAAAAAGGACTGAAATAAAAAGTCAGAAAGGGACCAAAGAAAAGAAAATATAGAGAAAGCATAAGTAGACACAACAATTTTTTAAATGTGAGAGATTTATATTTCTGTAAAAGAATTGAAGCAGCTACAGTAAAGAGAAGGCAAAAACTTATTTAGGGACATGAAAGAATAGATTTTCCAGGTCTTCAGCATACTGAAATTGCAGATGTTTAAACAGTGGATGTATTTTCCTCACTCTAGATCAAATTTTGAAACCTTAAACCACCTGTAAAGTATAAGACCACGTTTGGACAGGTTTGCTAATAGTGTCAGATAAGTCGTGTGAATTCAGACTGAGGGACTGAGTTGCATGTGAGAGCACACTTTACAGGAGTTTTTCTTTTAATAACTTTGAAAAAAAATAATTGAGAAAAAAATACATTTTAAAGCCTTTAGTAAAGAGCATTCTGTGTTCCAGAGAAAAGTCAGAATAAACATTCAGAAAGCTTAAAATTGGTGAAAGGAATCCCCACACCAAATGTGGAATCTATACACCAACAGGACCAGCTGAGCAGCAGCATCCTCTCTGATGCTGCTGAGAGCATGTCTGAAGAGAGACTAGCAATAGAGGGGCTGCTTCTAGGAGTGGGACACATGGCTCAGGTGCCCCAAATGCTCATATGTACTGAGAGATGGTGTTACGAAAGGAGGCACTGTGAGTTAAGGAAGTTCTTAGGTCTGCTCTAACAAGGATGCTAGGAAGGCTGCAGGCAATTTAGTAGTCAAAGCTTTTGGCTCTTGCCTGGAAACAGGCATTGATGGAGCACTAAGGTGAAAGAAGTCTCTCTGTAAAGAAACACTGAGCATTTGGGGAGAATGAAATAATGAGTGAGATAAAGTAGGTGACAGGAGGAGCAGGCTGAATCATACAGTACTTAGAGACTTACATATGCCCAGTTATCCACACACTCACTGACTCTGCCTTGGTAAAACTCCTACCGATTCTCTACCTCTATAACCACCACTGATCACATCTTCACTGACAAAATGTCTTTCATTTATTGAATTCTAGGGGATTTGTTTTGTTGTGAATGTCTCAGTGGGACATCCTTCAACTCTGGATGGTACTTAATCTTTGATCATTTTAAATGGAGAAAGGAGACAACCCCCCAATATTGCAACACAGAAGTTATATCTTTTGTAGTGTCTGAATATAAGTGATAATTTCAAATTCTCTGAAATAAGACACAGAGGAAAAGTCATGAAATAGGAGATAGAATACAAGCAGAAAGAGAGTGAACACACTCAAGAATTATTCTAGTTTTATACAGAGAACATGACTATACCACTTTATAAAGCTAGTTATAGAATTAATATATTTTTAAAGTTTAATACTTATAAAGCTAGAATACATAAAGAGAACAAAACTAGCTAAAGATTAAAGACTTAACTGGTCAACTCATAGTTTATAACTGCAACATGATACCTGAAACCCAGGTACATTTTATAATGTACAATTTGTAAGTTATGACAGTTACAAAACTTAATTAAGTATTGATATATTAGCTAAAATGATGTGTAAGATTTCACTAGTCTTAAAATTAGTGTAATTGTGCCTATGTCACAGGGACTGAATGCAGAAGAGTTAATACTGTTTGTCATCTCCTGAGGATGCTTAGCAAATATCTGCACTGCTGCTAGAACTAAAAGTTCTGGCTACTCCTGGCAATATCCCCTAGAAACAAACAACAGTGATTTAAACTAACACTGACTGGAAAAGTGAAATTGCTTTCTTAAGGTATGAGTAACACGCTCAGAAAAGAATGTGTAACAGACATATACCCAGGGCTACTCTTCAATTTTGCTATCTTTAACATTTTTGTTTGTTTGCTACTGGTTTCTTAAAATGCATTTGTCTGTGTGTGCTTTGTTCTATAATGAGATTTTTTTCTGCCTGTATTTCCATGCCTACTTAAATTTGACAACATATACTGTCATTCCTCTGCAATAAGAAAGATAAACTGATTTTGAGCTCACTGCAGAGATTCCCCATAAATAACTTTTCAGCATTCTGTGCATAAAAAGACTGATTTTCAACAGCCCAGTGGGGTTATTTGTACCTATTTAAACTGAAAACTGCTACTGAATCAGAATAATGAAGAAAACCAAGGTATGTACAAAGCTATGGAGAATCAGGCATAATGTCTGGCATTTCATTGAGCTTTGTAATCAAGAAAGATACAGTTTTTATTCCACCATGTCTATAGAAATATCAGTCAGAGTTTTTCCTGCAGAGTATTGACTAAAAATATACTTACCCAGTGAAACAAAATTTAACAACTGCATGTCATCAGATTCACTCTTACCACTCTGACTTCTAAGGCTAAAATAGTAGACTAGAAAGTAGACAAACCTGTGAACTGTATTTTCTGAATCATTCGGAATTATTCTTACCAGAACCAAGGACTTTTCCCAAGTCCTGTACAAAATTTTGCTTTAAATTACACACACCTCCAACATACTTGAAGTATGCAATATGAAGAACCAATATATTACTCTTTTGACATTAAAAAGCATTAATCATGTAAAAGAAAAGCAGTTAATTGTAGCTTACAAATGATATTTTAGAATATTGAAATTTTGATATTAAGTAGTCCTGAAAAGAAAAAGATAATGATATGAAATGTCCTTGGAACCAATTTTTCTGCATGGATAGGAGTAGGAAACATTCACCAAATCTTTTTAAAAGCAAAAGGGCTAACAGTGAAACCATAAGAACCATTATATATCTGTGGATTTTCAAACCTTAGTTTTGGAGCAAATTTATTTTAAAATTAGTGTAAGTGAAATTAGTGCTATTCAGTGTTGCTCTGATTTTCTGTCAGCTTTATGTTTAAGGGAATCATATTATGTAATTATTTTGATAACTCAAATCTGTCAATCAAGACAGTGGAGTGATACTTTTATTATTGATTATTTTTTCTCTTTAAAAGATTACTCTATACAGCTTTCTTTCAGTTATGAATATCCTTATCTTCCTGTTAATTTTGCATGCCAGTATAACCTGCAAAAATCAGTGATTTAATCAGTTATTGAATGTACTGAACTGAAGTCATATTTGGAGTTTGCTATGCTCACTGAATGCTGTTATTAAAGGGATCATGTGCAAACTTCTGACAGTACAACTGATGGGATTCTGTTTAAATTACTATAATCTAGACTAATGCATATGATTTATACTGGTCTTCAACACAGGAAATAAATGAAGACTTGAGGTTTTATTGCCCTTTCATTGTTAAAAAATAATTTAAATAGCCAGTCAGGCTGCCTGCATTATACTGAAATGATACCACTTCAGCCTGACTGTCTAATAGTACACTCCAGTTACACTGCTTTAAAATAAAAGGACAGAGATAATTCTGATAGTTAGAGAAGAATAACAGGGTATCAGATTCCTTATTTCCCTTTTTGACTGTTCTCATTTGCTGATCCTGCTTGCACTGCTTAATATTCCTAGGACTAATTTCCTCTGCTGGGCACAGTGTCATCACCTACATCCTTGTGGAGATTTTTTAATGCAGAGCTAATGCAGACATACAGAACAAGAATGTTGAGTTTAGGGGCAGATGAAATAGCTACAGGGTTGACTACCCTTCATGCTAGAAAGTAGGTGTATCTTACTGAGGGGACCAAACACAAGGGTAAATCTCACTCCTATTGGAATTCTTGGCTCACACCCAGCACTGATGTTATTCTGTGTGCTCTCAGCTGTATGTAATTACAACCACTATAATAGGCAATTTCTAGCTCTCAAGCTACCTCCCGTCTTGGCCAGCTGAGGCTCTGGCTTCCCCAAGGTGATAAAGGTGCCCTGGCTCAAGGGTCACAACAGGCACCTTTGGCAAGTGAAGCAGGTAGGTGTCACAGGAGTATTTCTAAAGTGTAGATACAGCTGGTTTTTAAAACTATGAGAATTTGAAATCTCTGAGAAAGAAACAAAAATATTATGAAACTAGTAACAGAAATTTGGCAATAATTTCTGCCGGTTTATATCACTATCACTGTGCATCCTGGGGTTGGTCAAGAGTAAAAATCTGTAAAGTCCTTTTCTTCTTCTAGATTTGGTCTACCAGCATGCAGCAATAGAAAACCTTCTTTCTCACAGATGATGATATAGCATGCTTTTTTTTTTGTCAGCCAGTTAACATTTTTCCCAGACATGGTCTTAAACAATGTAATAGCAAACTTCACTGACAATTACAGACTGTTTTATTTCACTGGGGAAAAATAAACTAGAAATTAAATGCTTTAAAGGTCTGCTCATTTGTGGATACCATCTACAAATAAGAAGGCTGTTCTAATTAAAAACAAAACTAAACAAAACAAAAAATAGGTTTTAATGCAGACTGCAACAAATAAGGCAGTGGAAATATAGCATGCTGGACACAAAATAAAATGGTGCTCACAGTTACATTCAAATGGTTCCCACCTTATTGCTGATGGCAAGCAGAACAATGTCACCATTGATAATGGATTAAGTAGGAAAGAAATGGAGCTGGGTTGAGGGTTTTTTTAGGGAAAAAAAGACCGCATGTAGCTAACTTTAAAAAATATAGTTTTTAGGAAATACTTAGCTGGCCAGGGTAAAGGTAAACTTCATATTCTAAGATATAATTCTAATAACAATAAATCAATGCAAACTGATCTATCTTTATAACAAACTGTGCGGATTTCTCCTTTCCAAAACATAAAACTAGGCTTAATGGGAATGTCAATACTGGAAAGGAGAATTATGAATACACTCAACTTTTTAATTGCTGTTTTGATGGGAGAAATACAATGGATGTTGTCTACATATGACTTTATGGCTGTGCAAATCCAATACAATGATCCCAGTGCCTATAAATATGCTATTCAGAAAGCATATATGAAATGTTTTTAGAGAAGGAAATGGTTATGGAACCATGCCTGGTATTTGATTTTCTTTTTTAATTGCTTACTGACAAACTATCAAACTTATTTTTTTCTAATTTAATCTCTATTTAGATGACTCTGTGTTTACCATTATTGTTGCATTTTAGGAGTTGGAACTGTGCATGTATAAAAAGAAGAAAAAAGAAAAATAGTCAGAAAGATTATCTTTGGTACAAAGAAATTACAAGTAAATCAAGGGAATGAAAAAGGCAGATAATGAGAGTTTGGAAATACCAGGAAAACATTGACTAGTTAACAGTTTAAAAATCTGAGGGTGCAGATAGGTTTATACTTGAATTATAGAAATATCTTGGACACTTCTTGCTCAAGTTTTCATAACTAGTGATACAAGAAAGAATCTATGATGTCAGTGGTTGTCTACTGCTAGTTACAGGTAAGTATTCCCATTTCCTAAGTGTTTCTTGGGAAATTAAGAAACACTTTCTGTCATTGTCCAGGTAATATCATTGTTTCACTTTGGACAAAATATATGTTTATCTCTGTTGGATTATTCGTTATAGTGAGACATCCTAGGAATTACTCTTCCCACAAGGCCCTCAGCCAGTAAGCAGTCACTGTGGAGTCTGTACACAGATAACCGTGGAGTCTGCATACAGATAACCCCCACTTTTACTAGTTTTCATAAAATTAACCAGATAATTCTGAGCATAGTAATCTGGAATTTGTGGGATCTTGAAGCCATCTTGATCCTAGAATTATTTTCTTAATTCCTCTTCTTTCAACTCTTATTGATGTTTCAATTATTGTCTGTAAGGGACAATCAAAAATACATCAAATGTTATTTTTTAAAAAGAATTATGTGAGTTAGCTGTTCAGAAACCAATATTTCTTGTTTTGCTACTTCTCCCTGTATATGAAATGCTTTAGCACTTCATAGTATTATATTAGACAAAACCAAGATTCAACTTTTGCTCTCATACTGAGTCCTGGGGCTGAAATGTAAATGCAAAATCCGATGGTGTCTTTGAGTGCTTTCTGGTGATGCAAATTATGTGTTTTCTGAAAATGTAAAGACTTTTTTTGTTGTATTCCTGTTTCAAAAACATTGTTCCAATGTGATTTTAGGTACAACAAAGATTTAAGATTTTGATTGGTACTGAAAAGACGTACAGTCAGAACAATTCCTCAAGGGCCTTTCCAAGAATTCTGTTCACAAGGAACAATTTGTGGCTCTGGAGGTAGTCTTCAGTCTGTCTTCCTGAACAAATAAAGAAGTCAGCATTACCAAGCATTTGCTTTTTACTTCATTTCCCAAAAACAGAGAATCATGGAATTATTAAGGTTGGAACAGACCATTGAGTCCAACCATTGACCTGACACTGACAAGTCCATCACTAAACCATGTCTCTAAATGCCCCATCTACATGCTTATTGAACACCTCCAGGGATGGTGGTTCCATGACTTACCTGAACAGCCTGCTCCAATTCTTGACCTGCTTTTCAATGAAGAAAGTTTTCCTAACATCCAGTTAAAACCACCCCTGGCACAACTTGAGGCTGCTTGCTCTTGCCCTATCACTTCTTACCTGGGAGGAGAGAATGACACGCTCCTTTTCTACAGACTAAACAACCCCATCTTCCTCAGATACTTCTCATGGGACTTATGCTCCAGACCCTACACCAGCTCTGGTGCCCTTCTCTGGACATAGTCCAACACCCCAATGTCCTTCTTGAAGGAAGGGACTCAAAACTGAACACAGGTTTTGACGTGCAGCCTCACCAGTGCAAGGTAGAGGGGGACAATCACTTCCCTCATCCTGCTGGCCACATGGTTCCTGATGAAGTCCGGATGCCATTCACCTTACTGGCCACCTGAGCACACTGCTAGCTCAGTCACAGGTCCTTTTCCTCTGGGCAACTTGCCAGCCATTCTGCTCCAAGCCTGTAGCATTTCACACCTTAAGTTCTTTCAACCATGCTGTATTATAGCCAAGAACTGGTGCTCTTTAAGGGTCATTCTGGGTGAGTGACAGTTGTAATGTACAAAATGATGAAACCACAGACAGACAATACAGAGTGGATGAAGTGGGAGGGACACAGGATATTGCCCAGCCCAAATGCAGAAGCAGTCATAGCTGCCTGCAGCAGCTTGCTGTTGTATCCTTGTGGGCTTACGGATCTCCTGAGGAAAACCAACTCTGCAGAGATCATCTCAAGGCAAAATTAAAATATTCGTGGAGGAAAACTTGTAACCTGACTCATTGTTTCTGATATACTTGAGCTACCCTCCCATGAAATATTTTGCCTCTTTTAATTAAAAGCCTGGTGGGGCCCAGAGCCCTGTTAGGTAGATGTGCCTCTTTCAGGGATTTAAAGTTTTATCTACATGAGATTAAGCAGTGGATTTTTTTAATTTATTCACATATACAGCAAAGAAAATGGCTTTAAACAATTTTCTTTTTACAAATCCTTTTTCTCAAAGGGAAGTCTATGGGAGAAATAGGTGAATGGGAAAACTGCATGTTCTCTACAGAAAAAGGTAAATCCATCCATTTTATTAATCATATTCAGTTATTCTTACTCATATACAGGTATTTATGTTGTCTGTGCTGAAGATTGCCCTGACTACAATGAGAATCAGGTCTTTTGATTCTGGGAATGAATTATTACTGAAGATAATTGATTTTTACCATATGGTTGTTTGACTACTTTAATAGATGGATCGAACTTCAAAACCTGTTCTCCGTTCTGCTTGGTATGAATCTAATTTCAGTCAGAAAACAGTAGCAATGAAGTCACTTGGTGCCTTGTCATTCCTATGTCTGTTTCAGATAAAGTACCAAACTAGGTAACATGCTGAGGAAAACATAAGAGCTATATTCAAGGGAAATTATCTTTCTATTTTACAAGTAACTGATATCTGGCAATATGTAAATGCCTTGAACATTAAATTGCCCCATAAAGAAGAAAAATTATTAAAAGGGGAATAAAGTGCAGGAAATATTTGCAATTTTGAAAATAATAATGGGTGTGCAAAGTCTTTTAAAGATCATATTGTTCAGAAATGAGAACCATCTCCTTTTGTTATCAATTTATTGCTCTCTTGACAGCTGCAGTAGTCAAGGCTGACCACACAGCAGTGGTGTAGCTCTTCAAAATACATCTTACATGGTTCCACGTGAAGCTCAGTAACATCTCCTGCACTCACAAATGGATCCCTATGTACAGTATGCATCCACCTAGGAGATCATAAGGCGCTTAGGACTAATAGCACTCCTGCAGGCTCAAACACTGAAAATTACTTCACAAGCTGGGTAAATGAATATTTCTGTACTTGTTACATCATGTTTCCAAATACAAAAAAAAAAAAAAGAAAAGAAAAGAAAGAAAAAAGGATAAAATCCAATAAAACAAACAAAAAACCCACCCACTCACCCAACCAACAAAACCAACCAAACCAAACAAAAAAACCCAACCCAACCCAAACCCCCAAAACCCCACAAAAATCCAAGCAACTAAAAAGCCTCATTAAAACAAAAGCCCAACCCAACAAAAAAATGCCAACCCCAACCTCAATCAAAACCCACAAAGCCAGATAGAGAAAGATAATGGGAAAAGGATCCTGTGGAAATTCTTTTAAACAAAATCATATTTAATTTGGATAAAGCAGCAGATTATGTAGCAGAATAAGGTCTGGGTTTTGAGACAAGAGGATTTTGTAGAAAGAAAGATAAGAAAGCTGAATCTGTGTCTTTTCTCACAGCAAGGAAGCTCAAAGAAGCAAGAAATTACGGAGAATTCCAGCAGATGCTAATTACAATCTCAAGGTACCAGAGTGAGAAACCTTAGCTTCCTGAAGATCCCTGAAGTGCCTCTTTGGTTCCAGAAGAGCAGTGTGTCATGCTAAGTTGAGACCTGCCTCCTTCTCTACTGTACAAATATTGAGGCAGTAGAAAAAGGCATTTTCTCCTCTCTTAGGGAAGTGCAGACACAGAAAAGCTGCAGTGGAATTAATCTTCTCTAATTTTAAGCAACTAATGGATATCTAGGCTAAGCTGTTTTTAAAGGCTTGTTTTGTTCTCAGTGATGAAATAGAGAATGGAGGCTTTGCCTCAGTACAAAAGTGTCATTATTCACAGAGTGAGTATGCAATGAATCTGATTTTCAATGATTTACCATCTTTTTACTTTGATTGTTTTGCTGTCTGTTATGTCATGTCATATCATGTCATTTCTTTAAATTAAGAAAAAAAACCCCAGAGTTTAATCAAGCAATCTCAAAGGTGTTAATTGTCCAGGACTCTCATTCAAAACAATGTAAATATCTGTTCATAAGCCTGACAAAAATCTATGGAGTCTAATTATAGGCAGCCTATTTGCTTCTACTGATAGCACTCTGGAAAATACAACAACAACAACAAAAAAACACAGCTTTTTCTAGGACAGCAGTAATTGATTCAAACACTCCACTACAATTCATTGAAACAGAAAGGAAAACTTTTGGTATGTCTCATATTAGGAGGTGTTTATAATCAGTGGCATTTTGTGTTTCATGGAAATAATGTTTTCATAGTTATTTTCAGATGTGTTCCACTCTTTAAAAATACAACACAGCTCTCTCTAAGTGATTTATGACACTAAGTATGTTAGCAATGTCTTATTTATAACCAAATTTTTATATACTGTGCATTATGTACTATTCATTATAATGATTTTCACAGTACCCAATATCTTCTGAAGACTGTAGTTTTCCAAACTATATTTTTCAACACCACATACAAATTTACCCGTTACTTGTATGGACAAAAGTAAGAATAATATAATAATAATTAGTGAGAAGGAAAACTTTCTGAAAGTTTGTCTGACTAGATAAATAATCTGGTTTAATACACCATGTTACTTCTGATACAAGCCTTGTTCTTGTGTATTGAGGCTATTGAATCTCTAGGGTAATATGCAACTTTCTCAAACATTAATTGCTGCAAATGAAGTGGACACAGAACTTTGACAGTGTAAAGGTTTTCTGTTTGTTGACAATAAATATTTTGATTGTTTTGAAGTACAAATACAAGCTCTCTCATAAAATTTTAATACCAGTTTTTATGAGAAAAATACTGGTATGGATTAATTAGAAGAACAACTCACTCCTTTTTCTCCCTCTGCTCTCTTCTCTACAAAGGAAGAAAATAAGTTTTGGCAGCAAGAAGAGGTAGGCCAAAAGGGAGAGACTAACAAAGGAGAAACAAATATTTATGCAGTATTTTGATTTCTACATTGTTGAGAGGTAGAAATAGTATTTAAGTTTGAAAATTTTACTTGATTCCTTTATTCTGTTTTATTTAATTCTATATGCCTTGCTAAATGGAGTTTAAAATCTATTTATTTTTAAGAACCAAGATATATCTATAAAGAGTCCTTAATACATAATTATGCCATTAGTTATCTAAATATTTGCAGGAACATCCCAAAGATAATTTTTGAGATTTTAAGTACTTTTGAGTCCACTAATTCAGTTTTAACAGGTTTTGCAAAGTCTCTGTTTTTAAGTAAATTGAATAAATTTAACCAAAGTTATTCTTGTGAGAGGCTCTATAAATAAGACAGTTGATAGATGTAACCTGACTCCAGTAAGACCAGTAAAGTTCATGTGACTACATGTAGACTCTTACAGTCTAGGTATCAACATTCAGTGTAATGTTCCTTTTTTGAGTCAATTGAGAAAATATTCTGAAAGCAACTCACATCATCTTAAGAAGCTATTAAGAACAGACCAAAGTTGTTGTGCATTTAAAAAGTCTGCTCTGTGCCAACAGTAAAAACAATATGAAATGAAAAGATATCTGCACTGCAGACATTTAAATTTGAATGTGATAAATTCTACCATGTCTCACATTATATTCATGTAAGGAAAGGAGAGCAATACAGTCTTAGCTGAAGAACTGTTAAGGTATGGTAACTGGGTAGAAAAAAAGTAGTACAGAAGTTATTGAACTGTGCTGTAAGTGTAATAATTAATGGTTTTCTGCTAAATTTGATATAATGACATTCTACATATATTTGTCATCAAGAGAGTACGTTTAGCATTTTCCATACCAAAATTATAATGAGCCAATTGGATGTTCATTACATTTGCCAAAGACACAAAGTTGGGAGAAAGACACTGCCAAGATGCTGACAGAATTCAGTCACCTTAGCAAATTCAGAAGTGGGCTGAAAAAACATAGGATATTAAAAAGCAACAAATGTACTAACACAAGCTGGAGAACGTTTAGTTGGAACACTCCTCTTCTGACTGGAGTGAGTGCAGAAGAGATAAAGAGACGATAAGCTAGAAATTATGGTCACTGAAGAGATACTGAAAGGATTCCATGTTTAGACACTTCTTTATGGAACTTCACCTATCTCCTGTGAATTGTTATGACAAGTTCTAAAGGCATAAAGATTGTTTTTGTCAGTTCCACATACAACTTATGTTATAGAGAAAAACTCTATTGTGGAAGTTTCCTATTGAAATTACTTTTACTTTTTTTTTTTCTGGAATTTACAGATTATTTCTGAGCAAAATACCTAGTAAATAACATAAATGGAGGGGCCAGGTCTTGACAAATTCCATACTGTACTGGTGTTAAGTTGCTC
>VWZD01006857.1:1805997-1816153 GCA_013396695.1 Sakesphorus luctuosus
GTTGCTCTTAACCACCAACTTTTGAGCTTACTCTTAAAGCAAAGAATTTTCTCCAGAGCACATAAATTTCTCTTTAGAAGTAATTTCTCTTTAGAGGTAATTTCTCTTTAGAGGTGAACAGAATGGTCTCTTCATCATCACCATATTTCAAATAGTTTCTATGATTTGAAGATTGAAAAATAAAAACCAATGTGAACTATAGCTGGAAGCCTTTGAAAATTGACAGAAAAGTTATGAAGCAATAAAGCATGTCAGCATGTACCAATATTCACTCCATGAGTCCAGCTACCACTTCTATTTGCTTTTATGGCGAAAAATATTTTTGTTTGCAAAATATCACATGGGCATAATTAGATGCCCTAAGTCAGATTCCCTGCTGTCGGTGAAGAGTTGGATGCCAACACAAGCACAGAATGAGCAGTAGCATTTTTTGATTTTTACCCTGTGCTATGAAATTGAAGTACCTCAGAGAATTTAGAAATATAGTTAAAATATTTTTAATTTTGAAAATTTTCCGTAAAATAGAGGATACCTTTTGCTGAAAATGATTGTAAATGCTCTTTTTTGTTGTGTTTGGTTTGATTTGTTGCTTGTTTGTTTTGTTTTGTTTGACTGGATGTAGACTGCAGCAATAGATAATGCCATGGCTATTCCTGTTTAAACAAGGAATTTCTTTTTTCCTGAAAATTTGTTTTTTGGTGAGTTACCAGATTTTTTCCTAGGAGTAAATAAAGAAATTGCCAAAAAGCCAAAGGAAATAGGATTACATAATTAAAAAAATATCTTATTAGAAATCAGAACACAATGTTACATTATGCTGCTATAATTGTATTTATATCTATTGAAATTATAAAGCACTTAAGTGGAAAACAGTAAAGATAACAGCAATTATTTTGTTCCAAATAGCAATGGATAAAGGAAATTTTTATTTGTTTTTGCTGGACAACTTGTCTTCTGATAAACTAAACCATGTATTTTGCTCCCATTTCTCCAAGTAATATAAAGAAGGTGGAGGCCCACACATTAAAATTCTGGTCTCTGCAATTTCTCTTTGGAAATGTAGTGTAATGCAGTTGTGGTAAAAAGTCTCTTTTTATTTCTGCCTTATTTTGTTGGAGAATCTTGAATGGTTTTAAAGGCCGTTCTTCAGCCTGAAAAGTCATTTTCATCTATTCTTTTGGCTTTATAATTCCTCGTATTATATTCTCTCATATTCCTATATGACAGTGCCTCAAGCATAGTGCTGTTGCTGGAGTGAATAAGAATTTCTAAGGTCTGGTGGCAGCTTTCGTTAAGTTCGGGTGCATGCCATTGGTGCTGATCCATGTCTTTTGACAGTCAACCATCTCTACTGGAAAAGTTAAACTTCCTTCTCTGATAAAGAGAAGACATGAAGAAGAAAGCCATAGCACCTCATCATGGGAAGCATTTCTAGACTAGTTGGTACAGCTGCTTCCTCAGCAAACCTCTTTTGGATACATAACTTTGGCTGGTGCTAGAAAAGGCCTTTCTGGGCACATGGGTTTCTCTTGGCCCAATAACTACACAAACCAGCACAGTCATATCCGGGACCCTTAGGTCAGGAGTAGATCTCTGAAGTCTTTCCTGGTAGGGAATGAAATTAAGTGAGACCCTGGCCCAACACAGCCCTAGAGAGCAGGGGTGGGTGTTTCCTTTGTTTTCACCCACCTCACCTAATGCCTAATGAATATCTTTTGTCCTTTCACTCCTGTCTCATTCAACAAGTCTATATTCTTGCTCAGCTCTATATTTCCAGAAAAAAAAGGCTTTCAGACCAACAAATTGCTACTATTTTTAAGCAGCTTGCTTTCCATAACATAATAGTTGCTCGGGAAGACAAATGCCATCACTCTGAATGTCCTCCCCTTCTTGCCCCAGCTTTATATGCTGACATCATATGGAGTGGGATATCTCTTTGGTCAGCTGGGGTCAGCTGTCCTGGCAGTGTCCCCTCCCAGCTTCTTGAGCACCCGCAGCCTGTTTGGAGGTGGAGTGATGTGAGAAACAGAAAAGCCCTTGATGTTGTGTAAGCACTGCTCAGCAATAATAAAAGTATCTCTATTATCAATACTGTTTTCAGCACAAACCCCCAAAACATGGCCTTATAGCAGCTACTATGAAGAAAATTAAGTCTATTGCAGTGGAAACCAGCACAGACTAGTGAAAGAATGATTCTGTTTTCATCAGCTTTTACTCACAGCTCTACATTTGAACATTTTCTCCAAAACAAAAGAAATTGAAGCTATTTTATGAAAATAAAGGAAGCTGAATTAGCCTAATTGCAAAACATTGCATGTTATCATTGTGATGAATTTGATGGATTTAGCTACATGATACGTATTATTTTAAGGTATTTTAATTTTAGTGTGCCACATCACCCTTCCAGTTCACACTTAGGGAAAAAAAGTCCTAATATTCTAGTCTTTAAAAATGAGATATTGAATTTAATGTTTACCATCTATTGGTTTTAAAACAATCTACAGGTTTTCAAAACATTGTTGAAAGGGAGTTAGTCACTACAGAATCTGTCTTTTAGAAGCAGCAAAGGAAAAATGTCAATTAAGAGAGAAGTTGAATGTTCAATTTGAACATTTTATCTTGAAATACATACAAAATTGTGGTGCATAAAATTCAGAATGGATGCAGAATAACACTAGTTTTCATGTCAGGTACAGCAGAAATCTCAGAGTGATTAAAAAAGAGAGAGAAAAAGGGAGAAGAAAATTGCTTGGCAGTTTCATTTGGAGGAAAGAGATTATTTTTCATATATTATATTTTAAAGATTCTTATTTTTAAAAACACATAAAGGAAATGGAGAAAGACTGATAGTATGAGCAGGTGTCTCAGTGAAAATAAAACTTTGAAGCAAAAAGGGCCAAGTTTGAAGGAGATGAATTCTGAGCTTTTGGAAACTAGGATTTGTAACAATTTTTGCACCAGTAGTTTTAACAATTACCTGTTGTCATTTTGAAAGAATGGAAAATATGAGGGAGAGACACTGAGATGTGTGAATGTGAGAAGAAGCAGGGCTCATTCTAGGAGCAACCTCGGCAGTTAGTAAATGGCAGGAGATGTCTACCTCAAGCTCTACTCCTGATGGTTCCTGTACACCAGATAATAGCTGTGTGCTTACAGCTGTGGTGCTCCTGGACACACTGCACCAAACAGAGCAGGACTCATTCTTCCTCTGATAGCTTTGAAGGATGAGACATGTTTGCAAGTCTTCTTAATGCGTTGCCCTACAGGTCCCTCTCTTTCCTATGCATGACACTCTCTCATCCCCTTGTAGATGTTTCTGGAACTACGGATTGGCACATCTTCCCAAAGAGTGCTTCAGTCTTCCACAATACCCTTTTCTGCACTACAATATTTTAGAATATGGTTATCATATTTTCCCCAAGAATAACACAAATCACAATTCAGGGTAATTTCTGCTAAATTTGCCAGTCTCACTTCCTTTTTGAGGATTATGAACCTTAGAGAAATCCAACAGTCTTAACATTCCTCACAGGTTGGAGAGCACTTGGAAAGGTCATCTGCTGGATGAGAAGGCCAGTTTTTATATTAATTGTAGTATTCTTTGAGTTTTCCCTGATATAAGTGAACAACTTTGGAAAAACAAACAAACAAAAAACCAAACAAAATTGAGGTTATTGGAAAGAATCAATTTTTTAAGTATAAAGCTATTATTTACAAAACAGGTAAATTACATTTAAAATGTGAAGGAGATCAGAAGATAACATGAATGGTCCATTGTGACAATAACATCTGTGAATATGTTTCTTTTTCCTTGAGAACAAAGGACATTGGCTGGTTCCAAACACTGTTGTAGATTGTCCTTCCTGTGCTGTACCTCTTGTTCTGTTTCTAGACATCTATTTCCCAGATTGTCAGTCTATTTGTGGCATTCTCCTAGACAATCCTGGTTCTTCCTGGTATCCATGTTAACTTGGTTCTCTGGTTTGGTGGTTTGTTTTTTTCGTGTTTGATTGGGGTTTTTTGTTGTTTTTGTGGGGTATTTTGTGTGTGTCTGTGTGTCTGTGTGTCTGTGTGTCTGTGTGTCTGTGTGTGTCTGTGTGTGTGTATTTTTTTTTTTTTTTTGCTTTTGATGTCAGTGCTTGGAAATGGGATGAGTCAACTCTAATATATCTCCTCCTAGAAAGATTTACGTCAGAAAAGAACAGCTATAAATTCTAACCAAACATTATCAGGAACCCAAGCAAGAAAAGTCAGGGGCAGTCAAATTGCCAATAGTCTCTTTCCAGCAGAGTCTCAGCCTCCATTTTCATTCAGTCTTATGTTACTGTATCAGTTTTGCTGCCAACAGGATTGTCAGTCCACAGAAAAAATCTTTCTGTTTATTGATTTTATACAGATACTCCATTTTTTCTACATCTCTTATTTACCCAAATGGGTATATAAGTGGATCAAAGAATTATTAAGTCTAGAACGTTTTGCAGTTTCTTAAGATGCTTTTTTGACCACTCTAAGGTACCCAGCAAGCTTCTCACAAACGGATTGGGAGATCCGCTGCTGAGTGTGCACCTGTTTTCAAGACATCTCAGAGAGAATTGCTTTCTAAAAGACAAGTGCACCAAAATGTTTAATTCTCTCCAAATATTTTAAGATAAAAGGCTTTTGTGTGCTTGACAGAGTTCCTCTAAATTAATCATCATCCTAAGTAGATTGTCCAGCATTTCTCTACCCACAGACAGCTGTGGCAAATGGCACAAGTAGTGCCTAGGCAAATCCCTCCAAGTCATTTTAATGCAACAGAAGTAATTAACTCTATTAGCATGACTGTATCTGTCTACACTTAGAAATAATCAACATAATTGCTATGCTAAAGGAATGAAACCCTTTTAATGAAAAAGGATCTCAGAGGCACATGCTTGTTGGTAATTTGGAGAAAAACACAACCTGCTAGGTAAAAATCACATTGGGTCAGAACTGAAATATGCTTGTAATAAACTCCCCAAAAATGTAAACCAAATAAAAATTTTTGAGTTGTTTTAAATCCTAAAGCAAATTAGAAAAATATATGAAAATGATTATGCTAATGTCATTTTAACCACAAGAAAAGTGTTAATTTTCCATTCATGAGCCCACAGCTCTTTACATAAAACAATTCAGAAAGGGATCAGTAGCAAATGAGCAAAGGTTCAAATTCCATCTAAAGACAGTGCCCAGTGAATAGTCCCTGCAAATGAAACACAATACCTGAGATCTCAGTGTCTGAGGTGTGTAGTACTCCCTCCCAGCCATCAGTAGTTTTGGGTACAGCCCTGTGCAATGAAGAAAGCTGAGCAGGCCCAGAAGATGGGAAAGTGTATTCTTAAGTAAAAAGCATCCTCCTGGGTCTGTGCTGTAGATCACTAAGGCACGTAGTGCCATGTTTTTTTACTATCAGACATGTCAAACTTTTACCCCAGTACCTTCACATAGATCTTGGAAGGAAGGCATTTTTACACCATCTTACAGTCTACAAAACTGCTGTTGAATAAAAAGGGACAGAGAGCAGACTCATGTAAGCTCAAGCACTGTCTGCTGATCAAGCTCTCTAAATAGTTTTGGACCATATAATTATAACTGTCTTAGTGCATGGTCTTGAGCCAGAGCAAATGCCCTATATAGATACCCAATACCAAGACATAACCAAAATAGGCTCTTTCCACACTCTTCCAACATTAAAATTTATACCCACTAAGATTCATCTGCATACCAAATATCAAGGCATCAAGCACATGCTCCTGGGTTTATGTTAGAAACCATGTCAAGCTACTCATATAATCTCAGAAACTCTGAATTTACAAAAATGCCCTCAAAAAATGACAGTATATTGGGCCCAGATGGATGGCATGTAGAACCCATGGGAGGCTCAGTGTTTGTCAGTTTGTGTAACTTGTCTTCAAGGCCAAAGACTGATCTCTGGCTCCTTTTATTTAGTAGAATAGATGCGGTCATACCTATTTTATTTCTTTCTCAAATTTTTGTGCAGTTGATACCATTACTATAAACCTCACTTTTTTACTCATCTTGTAGAGAAGGGACAATGTAAGATTAAACATACCCCTGATAATTTTGCCGCATCATGAATTATGGTAAAATATTCTACTTGAAGGCTTTGTATTTCCATCCTTAGTAAACATTTTATTCAGAATTCCACTATCAGGTCTCTTGCAGTCCTGCCCACCACTTCACTTTTCATACACCATCTGAACACTAAGAGACTTTTCCAGTGGATTTCAGAAAAATGGATATTGGGGAACCAACAAATTGACAGCCATGGATAAGGACCACTGCAGAGTCCAAAATCCATGAATACAGTGGTCACACAGAAGAATAAAGAGAAAGTATTTTTTGTAATTGAACATAAAAAGGCATTAACAATTTTGATTAGCAATTAAAAATATTTTGGATGCATCATTCTTCACCCCTAAAACTTGTATAATTTTCCTTCATTTGCAAAATCAAAATTGTTGAAAAAAAGGTGAAGAGGGAAATAAGATAAAAAGGCAAAGAAAGAAAATAAGGAAAACCCACTAAGTATTAAAATATCCAAATTTAAGAATTGCTGCCAAAATTTCATGCTCTTCCAAAATTCACAGTTTGTACATGCCCTTTTATTTTCTTCTTCTGACTAATTCACATCGTCAATTCAGACCACAGGCTGTAAAAAAAGCCTACTCGGTAACAGAGCAAATATTTCAGGAATCCCATCTCTAAACCCAACTTAAGCACATAAATCAGACAAGAGTAAGAGAAGAATTTACTTTGTTATCTCCTCACTAAATAACTGATTATGCCACCTTTCATCTTATTGAAAAGTTCTTCATTTGAGAGATGCCATATATTGAATTATCAACATATTCAGACTTCACAGATTATGAGGGAAGAAGGTAAAATGAAGCTACTAGAAAAAAAGGATAAAGCTGAAGAAACAGCCATGGTATGTTATTACCTACAGTATTCATCTCTTCGCACTACAATGTGCTTAATTACCCTGATGTCAGGAAGTATTATTTTTCTCCTTTTCCCTTGTATTTTAAATCTTCTGTCTCAGGTGCATTTCATTACTTCCTTTAATCACAATCACAGTTTTAAAAAAACTTGTTTACATACCTTCCTGTCTTCTTTCTTCAATAGTTTTAAATTTTGTAAAATGGAAAGAATAAGAAAACATGCAGTTAGTATTTACTAATATATATGTCTAATGGAAGAGAAATCACTATGATCACTTAAACAGGATTTAGTAAGACATGATTTAGATGGAGCGAGTGATATGAGAGCACACTCCATTAACTTTGAAGTAGCAGTCATCCAAACTTACTGTGTCATAATAGACAAGTTACATAGAATAAATTAGCAAACATCAAATATGGCTCTCCTCACATCAAAAACACTGGCTGAATTACCATCAGTGACAAGAGGGACAAGAATCATCCAGCTGGTTCTTGAATTACACAAAGGCACATTATCACTTCATTATGACTGTGAAGCAATAACTGAGAAGAGCTAATTTCAAGTGACAATACACAAATATTCAAATTTCAATTGCGTGTCCTGAAAATAATGATGAGTAAGAAGTGGAAGAGATTGGACTCTATGAAGAAAATTATTAAAAAGAAGAAAATTTACATTTCCCTCTTGAAATTATTTTGAAGTACAAATTACAAATGTGTAAAAACTAATGTTTTCACCTTCTCAGATGAGTTTTTAGGCAAAAATCAGTTAGAGAATAGGAAGAAACTGTTTGTGAACATCTGCTTGAGAAAAACAAGCTTTCTCTGGTGTTCTTTAGGACTAAATTTATTTGCACAACATGAATCATGATTTTTGATCAGGAAACTACTTCTCGCAAGAGCAAATGCCAGAAATATTTGGTCAAGCCTCAGTTTGCTTTGGTATTTGTATTTCTAGTCTTAATCTTTTCCAAACATAATGAGTATTCCAAACAGAGAGTGGAAATAACGCAACATAAATTAAGTATCATATAGCATAAATAGCAAATTACTATTTACAAAGTGATATGTGTGAGAGGTGCCACATGAACAAATCCCAGGCTGAGATCTAACGGCACAAACCATACCTTGAATCACAGACGATAAACAAATGTATCATCAAAGCTTAATCAGTAATTATTCGTGAGTGGAAAACGTGATTTTGTTTGTCAGGCTAACTGCTGTGAGTGATTTGCTTGCTCTGAGTGGAAGAACATAATCAAGTAATTGATGCTTAAGCCAGTATTGCTGAAGTCAGTGGGACTATGTGATACAAGGATGTGGGGAGCAGGTCCATGTGACACTTTCCAACAATGTTACCATAATTTCTAAATTTGTGCCCTCAATTTTTGAACCTTTAGGACTGTGTTGTAGCACAAGGCTATATGTTATTCTCTTTATAGCAATGCAAACTTATCAAGAAAAAAGTGAAATTGATACAAAGGTGACAGATAAAGCTTTAACCCAAAATGCAGAAATCTATGAAGTGATCTATGTGCCTGCGCATTTGAAGACAACAGAAAAACTTTATGGTTCAGTTTCCTGGCAACTCTCCTGCATCAAGAATGTACCCAAGCTTAGAACGCTCTGTTATTCACCCACACTGTCCTGCAATAGGGTTCATCTCATGGTTGAAGGAAGAGAAGAAATCAAGTGTGGAGAAGTACCATCATTTGTGAGGTCTGTTTGACAAAACCTTATATCCACTGGAGGATCTTGACAGAGCATGGCAGTGGTGCAGCAGAACTAGGCTGGTACAAGTGTATCATCACTTTTTCGTACAGCAGACTGTGTAGCACAGGGAAGCAGCAATGCAGCAGTGCAGTGTGTTCACCCACAACTTAGGGACACTGCAAAGTGTGACAAGTGCCATCGCAATTAGCTACACAGGCATCAGAAGGTGTCAGATGATTTTTCCCACCTATTTTTAATGGTAAAACACAAGGAGGCATGAGATGGGAAACTGCAGCCCCTTCAGGGGCTCAGTCAAAATACATCCACAATGTCACAGCATGCTGTGAGATTAGAAGGTAGTGGTATTTCCTGTCAGCCTGAAAGTTTTTACATTTACATGTCATCTCTTGTTGATGACATAGTGCTTAGATGAAATTCTGTGGGAAACTGAAACATTTCATTTTGACTTCCTCACTGTCAGATGCGTATTTGGACATGAACTGTGGTTTTAGTACAAACCCTACTTATAGGAAAAGATGTAGATCAGAAAGAAAGTTACTGCGTCTTTCAATTTCTCTGGTACCCTGGGAAAAGCTCAGCCCTCCATTCTCTAACTTGTTTTTCAATCACCTGACAGAAATAGAGCAGTTTAAGAGAGTGCTGAGATTCTTTTACTCTCACTCCTAAGAGAGTTGAAGAAGAGAGGCACTGACATGCACCTAACAGTTTAGCTCTCATGATGTTGAAATACTGCAGGTTGTGTATGTCTGTCTGAAGTGGCAATGAGGTGACAGTCAGTCTTTGGTATAAACAGAGTTAAAACACAGTATGTGTTAAGATCAAACAGGCCAATTTCACAACACAAAGTCTAGTAGGGTCTGTCACTGGTAAAATGCACTTATAATGAGAAAAAATGGGAAAAAATGACTTGAAATTCCAAATTAAAAATTAAAACTTGAGTCAATTCTTCAGGTCAAGTTATTTTTCTCCACTAAAGTTGTTGAGAGATTTATTGCAGAAAAGTGGATTTATGAACAATCTAAGCTGCTCCAGGCTGGAGAAGCTTGGTGCCCTAAGTCATGAGAATTTTGCTGATATGCCAGCAAGAGAGGTTGTTTGCAGTTAGAGAAAATATGCAAGGCCGAACACCTGGTGTTTGCTAACGAGCCTTAGTTGCTCCTTAACAGTACACCCTTAAGGGAGTGCCTCTAGGCCTAGCTTCTCCGGACACAGAACCTCAAAACATCAGGATGAGATAATGTAAACATTGGAGCTTGTGAGATATGAGCTTGTATCCAATTAAAAGTTCTAACGTGCTTGAGTTGTGATTCCTTTAACCAATAAGATGTATCTGTAACCCTATATAACCTGTGTGCTGTGTGAAATAAATGTCTTCACTATCAATCCTTTGGATTTTCGTGGTGAAGTCCTTGTCTCCGCACTCAACTTTGTTTACATTA
>VWZD01006857.1:1816970-1843379 GCA_013396695.1 Sakesphorus luctuosus
TGTTGAGAGATTTATTGCAGAAAAGTGGATTTATGAACAATCTAAGCTGCTCCAGGCTGGAGAAGCTTGGTGCCCTAAGTCATGAGAATTTTGCTGATATGCCAGCAAGAGAGGTTGTTTGCAGTTAGAGAAAATATGCAAGGCCGAACACCTGGTGTTTGCTAACGAGCCTTAGTTGCTCCTTAACAGTACATTCTTAAGGGAGTGCCTCTAGGCCTAGCTTCTCCGGATACAGAACCTCAAAACATCAGGATGAGATAATGTAAACATTGGAGCTTGTGAGATATGAGCTTGTATCCAATTAAAAGTTCTAACGTGCTTGAGTTGTGATTCCTTTAACCAATAAGATGTATCTGTAACCCTATATAACCTGTGTGCTGTGTGAAATAAATGTCTTCACTATCAATCCTATGGATTTTCGTGGTGAAGTCCTTGTCTCCGCACTCAACTTTGTTTACATTATAAAGTGCCATAAAAATATGTATTGAAACACAATAACAGAAAAAAGTTCCACTGTTCATTGATTAAGACCCTTCTTAAGAAGGTTTGATGTATTATTTGTTTATTTTGGGACGGCCACAGACATAAAATATTCTATTGCAAATGATCTTGACATCTGTTTTCAACATTGTTACCCCACAGTTCCAGCAGTCAGCAATGTACAGAATTGCCTAATTGGTATTTTCCGACCTGAGAAGAGTTTTCTATGGAATTGTTTTTGAGGAATGGTTGTAATGCCATTTTCTTACATTAGTTCAAAAAATGTGTTAATCCAAGCATTGTTATTGCATGTTTATTAACACATTTGTTTTTATTCAAGTAATTGACTTGATTGAAAAACTTCTGAAGCCTTTGGTGGAAGAGATGAGAATAGAAAACCCCCAAAAAACTATTGTTATCTATAGCATTATACTAAACAAATATAATATATAGTTATACTAACAGGTATATTATAATGCAATTACACCAACAGGTATAACATCATGTCTTCCTGGCCTTATCAATCATGTCTGTCATTTGTAACTTAAAACTTCCAATTTGTAAAGCTATGCACTAACTATATAAAAACAATGGATGGATTTTCTAGGAGACTCTTACTGGATGTTTCTCAAGACCATTCCAAGTCTATTCATGAACTGGAACAGCCTCATGTTTTGGCGCTGTTCTCTATCCATATAAAGGTGCTCATGTTCATTCAAAATACTGTGAATGCATGTCAGTCTCAGTATATAAAACTATCCAACTGAACAAAATCAATCTTCAAAGAAAATTGGAAACTGTCATTAGATATTTTAAGACTTGAATCTATCCTCACATATAGTATAATTACATACAATATTTTGCCTTTTAAAAAAGAGACTGTTCATTCTTTCAGCTCATTTTTATTCTATATGAAATATCGAGTACTGCTTGATTTTGGAGATAATGTCCATCAACCTTGAAGCTGGGCTCAATTAAAAACTAATTGCTGATATTGCAGAGAAAATCAAATATGCTGAGAAGTGTTAAAATAAAGAGGCAACTATACTATGTCATCTTTTAAAAAGTACCATATATTTTTGAAACCTTTAAATATTGCCTAGTCCCTATTACAGACACCAAACATTGGCATATTATGTTTGGTGGATGTACTAAACCCAGCTAAGAGACCAAAGAATCTTTTCTATAAAACAAACTGCAAATACTTCCATTCACCATCTTCTGAGAAAACCTGTTACTAAGATTTCTACTATCAAAAATAAAACCAAAATATTTTTTGAAGATTAGAGTCTAAATAAGATTGAGGCTTAAAGCTTCTTTAGGTTAGAGATTCAGCTTTAACTCCATATGTGTGCATACAGGGCTATATGCACATAGAGCGAGAATAAATTAAGAGAACTTATAGAAACATTTGACAATTGACACTATAGATCTATGTTTTCATTTGCACCTGTATGATTTTAAATGCAGAGTTTGCATGCCTTCCATTCAACATTCAGGAGCTACCATGCAAAAGAAGACCTACAAAATTTAGGACAGGTAAATTTTCTGACTGTCCACGTCTTCATCCATCTTTTATATAAATTAAGGAGACAACATGAAGTGGTACAAAGGTAGGGAGAGAGCTGAATTTACTTTGGCAGAGGAAGGACCTAGGGAAGACAGGAATGATAGAGTAAACTTGAATGGTAAGCAATACTGCTATCTAGTGTCCAGATTTTAGTCCTATGTTGTATGGGGTTACAATGATCGCTCACCTTTGACTAAAGAGAGCTGGATGATATTCAAGGATTGTCCCTTTGAGGCTTAAGAATAATGCAAACCTGCAATGAAGAAATCAGGGAAGAATGCCAAGAAGCCTACATGGATGAATATGGAGCACCTGGACAAACCAATAGGTAAAGAGGGTGGAAGCAGGGAAAACTAGACTGTAACGAATACAGAGAAATTGTCCAAACAGCCAGGTTGGAGATTAGGAAGATTAAAGCACTGGTAGAAGTAAATCTGGCCAAGGACACCAAGTGTAACAAAAAAGTTTCTTTAGCGATAAAAGACTGGGGAAAATGTGATTCTCTCAGGAAGGATACTGGAGACTTGGTTATACAGGATAAGAAGGCTGAGGTACTCAACAACTTTTTTGCCTCAGTCTTCACCAGCAAGTGTTCCAGCCACACTGCACAAATTGCAGAAGGTGAAAGCAAGGATTCGTAAAATGAAGAACCATTTGTTGTAGGAGAAGACCAGATTCGAGAACATCTAAGGAACCTGAAGGTGCCCATGAGACCTGGCAAGATACATTCATAGATCCTGAGGGAACTGGTCAAGAAAGTGCCTAAGCTATTATCCATCATATTCAACAAGTCCTGGCAGTCCTATGAAGTTCCCATTGACTAGAAAATTGGAAACATAAGCTCCATTTTTAAAAAGGGAGATAAGGAAGATCCAGGGAACTATAGGCTAGTCAGTCTCACCTTTGTGCCTGGCAAGATCCTGGAGAAGATCCTCCTGGAAGTTAAGCTAAAGCACACAGAAAATAATGAGATAACAAGTGACTGCCAACATGGCATCACTAAAGGCAAATCGTGCCTTACAAATTTGGCTTCCTATGATAGAGTTACAGCAGTGGTGGAGAAGGGAAAGGCAATAGTTTTTTTTTTACCTGGACTTGTGCAAAGCACTTGACACAGTCCTAGATGACATCCTTGTCTCTAGAGAGACTTGGATTTCATGAATGGACCACCAAATGGATAATGAATTGGATGGATGCTTGAACTCAAAGTGTTGCGGTCAACAGCTCAATGTCCAAGTAAAGACCAGTGATAAGTGGAATTCCTCAGGGGTCAGTATTGGGACTGGCACCTTTTAACATCTTTGTCAGCAGCATGGATGTTTGGATCAATTGTACTCTCAGTTTGCTGATGACACCAAGTTCTCTGGTGCAGTCACACTGGAGGGAAGGAATATTATCTAGGGGACATGGCAGACTTGAGAGGTGGAGCCATGCAAACCTCTTCAAGTTCAACAAGGCAAAGTTCAAGGTCCTGAACCTGGGTCTAGGCAATCCCAAGCACAAATAGAGGCTGAAGAGAGAATGATCAAGACTAAGTCTGAGAGAAAGACTTGGAGGTGTTTGTGGACAAAAAGTTCAATATGACTCAGCTATGAGTGATTGCAGCCCAGTCAAGGGAGGTGATCTTTTCCTCTAATCTGCTCTCGTAAGACCCGGAGTGTCTTGGCCTGGAGTGGTGTGTCCAGCTCTGGTGCCCCCATCAAAAGAAGGGCAGAGACCTGTTGGAATGAGTTTAGAGGAGGGCTACTGAGTTGATCAGAGGGCTGAAGCACCTCTCCTGTGAAGACATGGTGAAAAAGCTGAAGTTGTTCAGCATTGAAAAGAGTATCTGAAAGGGGCCTACAAGAAAGCTGGAGATGGACTTTTTACAAGTGCATGTATTGATAGGATAAGGGGGAATGGCCTTTAGCTGAAAGAGGATGGGTTTAGAATAGACATTAGGAAGAAATTCTTTACTGTGAGTGTAGTGAAGTGCTGGAACAGATTGTCCAGAGAAGCAGGGAACGCCCCATCCCTAAAAGTGTTCAAGACCAGACTGGATAGGGCTCTGAGAAACCTGGTCTAGTAGAAGGTTCCCTGCCCAATGCAGTGGAGTTGGAACTAGATGATCTTTAATGTTCCAAACCTTAAACCCAAACCTTTCTATGATTCTAAGTAATTATTGTGGTTATCTCCCAAACAAGCACACAAGGCAAATGCTCCCTTCCACTGCCCTTGATGTCTCATCTTCAGTGGGGTTTGCTTGGCTTTGACCATGAAAGGTTTTGCTAACAGGAAAGAGCCTCAAGTGTCCAATGCAATTTACATATCACTTTGGGTATATCTAACCTTCATTTCATTGTCTGAAATACAGATGTAACAGTTATTGCAAACAAAGTTTTCTCTGTAAGGTGCACTTCCCTAATGGCTTAAAATTACTTTGAGTTCCACTCATAGGAAATGATAATATATAAATGATAAATGATAAAATGAATTTAAGTATAAATTTGTGACTGCAATTTTTGGAATAATAGCCACTCAAATCCCATGAAAGCTCTCAACTCATGCTTTAAATCAAAATGAAATGCATAGGGAGATGTATTTTTCTTCAGTCTGAATTACTTCCCACATGTTCTTTCCTTTTAAAAGCACATTGGGGCTTGTTTTTTAACTCCATTGTGTGAAAGACATGAGATGTGTTACTATCTATCTATAGCAGTGCTAAAGTTTTTGAGAGCAATTATATTATAGTGCAGTTCTTTTGCATGCACTTCATGGCTCACATTTATTTTAAAAAAAGCAAAAATAAATCAAAATAACCTTTGAAATATTCACTTACAGTCTTGGCCAATTAGTTTTTTTCTTTTATATTTTTACATTTAAGGAGAAGACACACACTTGAGAAACTATATTTTCTGACTGAACTAATGCCCTTTCTTTGCATAATTTGTCTTGGAATTCTGAACAAACCTCTAATGAAATAAAAGATAAGCTTATTATTCTGAATGCAAGTAGCAATGGATATTAATATACAATGAGTTTCAAACACTGCATTGTCCATAAATGAGTTTTAAAGTCTTCAGGAAAATTGCAAAATTTTCTGACATAAGCCAACATTGAGCAAATCAATAGAGAAAAAGAGCAACAGAACAGGTGAAGCAGATATATTTCCACAGCTGACAACAGATGGATACTTAAACATTGCTATGTGATCTGACAAATAAGCACCCAGAGGAGTGAGGGTTTTTTTAAAGAAAAAAAAAAACAACAAAAAAAACCAACCCAAACTAAACCAACTAGACAAGCAACCCTCCCTCCTCCCCCCCCCAAAAAAAAACTAAAACCAAACAAAAAACCAAAATGAAACCCAAACAATAACTAATACAAAGAAAAAGCACAACCAAAATATGAAAAATCCTACAGCATAACTCCTAAATATCACCACACAACAAAGAAAGGTAAATTCTAGAATGGCAAACAGGTAGCCAGTCCTCCCACAGGGAATATCATGAGATCACTGATACAATAAGATTTGAGTTCTCTGATGAGGGTGTGGCTCTGTTTTCAAAGGGTATTTATATGACTTTGATAGATGCTTATAAGGATCTCATTTTCAGTGTTGCTTTTTTTCCTCTGCACACCTTGAAGAAATACCTGGTGTACCAGTGTGAGCTCTGATTCATGGCTCATGTATCCAGTGCCAGAAGCACTGCTGCACTCCTGAGTTATTCATTTATACATAGCCAGAAGGACTATAGGGTGGAAAAAATCCTAATTTGGAAAGATTTACTTGTTCATTCAGTATAGCAACACAGAAAGTTCACAGCTA
Source organism: Sakesphorus luctuosus (assembly GCA_013396695.1). Lineage (NCBI taxonomy): Eukaryota > Metazoa > Chordata > Aves > Passeriformes > Thamnophilidae > Sakesphorus > Sakesphorus luctuosus. The sequence goes on from VWZD01006857.1 coordinate 1,822,829, forward strand.
CTAATCAAAACTGCACTTTGTTAGGTAGCTTAGGTTTGGCCGATTTCCATTAAGTTTGCACGAGTAATATAATTACAGAGTTTGCCTGCCTAATTTCAATTTCTGCTCCAAAGAGTGGACTCTTCAAAAGGAAGAAGGAAGGAAGGAAGGAAAGAAAAAGAAAAAGAAAAAGAAAAAGAAAAAGAAAAAGAAAAAGAAAAAGAAAAAGAAAAAGAAAAAGAAAAAAGAAAAAGAAAAAAGAAGAAGAAAAAGAAAAAGAAGAAAAAGAGAAAAATAAAAAGAAAGAAAAAGAGAAAAAGATATCATCAGAGATTTTAAAATAGAGATACACTTTTTCCATCTTCCTTCTAGAAGAGTGTTAGTTGAAATTACTGTCATCAGCACTACTTTACAATAATTACCAATTCATGCTGAGGCAGTCTTCAGGCATAGAATATTTCAGTACAAATCGTTCCATTTTAGAAAAGACCTACCCCATTGAAAATAAAATCCTTTTCAAGTAATGAGTGAGTAATGAGACTAGGCAGTGCTAGCAGCCCTGCCAATAATACGATCAAAACTATTACAACTAAAGTCTAGAAAAAACAGATTCACTTTACTGATGTAAATTACATAAACTTGCTATTCTGTTGTGGCAATGCAATGGTACCTTGTAATGTTTCTCAAACGATGTAGTGGCTTCCTCCAACAAAAAGGGGCTAAGAAAGAATTTGGGTTGAAATAGCTTTACAATAGTTACTCTTCTGAGGAAACTGCTGGAGTCAGGAAGAACAGATCAAGGACAAAATTTGCTCTACTGCTTTAATCTGAATTCCATATCTTTTTTTGGTTGCACACTATTGGACATTTGACATGACTCAGATAATGCCTTCCTTACAACCAGAGTATTTGTATGGGCAGTTCTAATTATATTTTTAATATAAAAAGTAAGATTTCAAATGTAAAGATTATGAAAATGAGGGGGAAAATACTTCCAAAACACTGACAGCATTTTTTTTAGAACTTATTTCTACATGCTGATGTGCTGTCAAAAGGCAAATGGCATGAATGATAACAATGAACACTCGATTTCCCTAGTCTGTTTTGCTACCACGCCTCTTGTGCCAACTCTGAGTCCAATCTAGAGCAGAAAAATAACTTTAAAAATTAGCAAGACACCCTTTTGTCAGCCTCAGAATAATGGTAAAAATTAAAAGGACTTAACATAGCTGCTAAGTATAAACCCCTGAGGTTTTATAAAAGGCTCTCTTCTTGCGCTCCTCAGTATCCTATAGCCAAATGTAGTCAGTCTTTCTGCAACTCCCAACCAGGAGAGTGGAAGTTATTTGCTAATTTGAATTATTCAGTGTTTCACAGGGAAATGCAAATTATTAACTTCCCCCACCCCTCCCTGTGGCATATTCATCAGTCTCTTAGCCTGGGTCATTTTATACAACCATGTTCCAGTGATGCTGTCTTGGCTTTTCTGTGAAGCAGCAACTGACTGAGAATCCAAGATTCCTCATGTTTTGTTCTTCAATGGGAACCCTACTTAACCATGGCTGAAATTGATGCTTATTTTCACAGGATCAGCATTCATGCTTGTTGAAACATCATAACTTACCTCAGAGCACAAAGGAGCTGAAGAGCTGAGTGGCAGATGGTGGGGACAAGCTTGCCTAATCCCAGTTTGGTGCAGTTATCAGGAATATTGCTTAATGTAAGAGCTTCAGCACAATTTAAAGAGAAATTCAGATGAAGTACATTTGGGAAGCCAACTATTGCTCTTATTTTTCATGCCAGTGGACATCTTGCTATCTATGAAACATCTGTGCATGGTTTTTGCCCTGAAATGTTATCTAATTTATGAGGAAGCACATATTTTAACACTTGTCTGTAGTGAATGCAAAATTAGGACTCAGCTGCTTTTTCTGTACAGCAAATTTCTTGACTGCCTGGAGTCAGATTGCCATAAAAACAGTACAGGTATAAACCTAACAGGCTGAGGTTGGGCAGGACTTGGTACATGCTTGTGATCTGTCAGAAAGGGCCATCTTCCGAGATGTGTTGTCCTGTTTCTCTCTGCTGGCCTATTTTGGTAGCAATTTTCCTCCTGGGCAATAGGAAAAATTCATGAAGCTGTTGGTAGTCCAAGGAATGAGAGGGAAAGTGTTCAGCAGACTGTAAAATGTTTTTTTTTTCTATTTTGGACAGGAAGACTCCTTCCTTCCTGAGTCTGGCTGGAGAAGTCTGCCCCAGCTCAAGTCTCCACTGTGATGGTTGCTGTACACTTTAGAGATGTCTAAAGGAGCTTCCCCCTTCCCATCCCCCCCCCCCCCCCCCAGAAAAAAAAAAAAAAGGTTGTCCAAAGAACTTAGATGAGAGGAAGATCTCTTGTGGGACCCTCTCTGAGCAGATAAGTGCCTGCAGAGATGCTGCTGACCAGACTGGCACAGGCAGTGACAGAGGCTGCTCACTTTAGGAGACGGGCATGCAGGAAAGAGCAGGGGAGTGGGCCTGGGGGCTCTCACAGCTCCTGAGACATTTTTGAGGATTGGGTCATCCTGAACTGGTCCAGTGCCATGGCATCCATGCTGCTTTCAAGAAGAGAGTTTGAATTTGAGGCAGGCCATGTCCTGTGTTTAAATGTCGTTGGTGGCCAAGGCAACTGGAGCATTTCAGAAGAGTCAAGATGAGAAGAGCATGTAGGCAGTGTGGCATTCTGAGATTGATAACAAGCCCTTTCCTCAGGTAATACTGTGTCTCAGGTACTCCTTGGGGTACCACTGCAGCTGGAGTCACACAGATGAGTTTGCACTCATTTTAAGGATACTTTTACAGAGTCCATGTGATTATTAAAACAATATTTAAACCTAGTAGTTGTTAGGCTGTATCTGAAGTATTGAGCACAGAATTATCATAACCAGACATTCAGCCAACAAAGTTTCCATTTTGCGCTATCCCAGTTGAAGATTAGCAAGATGAGTAGCACAATTTGCACTCTCACTGTTGTTTACTCTTACTTTTGACTGTTTGGGGATGCAGTAACAGAACTGCTGAAGAAATGGAAACATTCAACTGTTATCGACTTCCTGAGCAATACCATATGGGTTATATTTACTCAACAGGCTTATACTTGGCTTATCATTATTGCTAAGCAATTTATACAGAACATGACATAAAGGTCACTCAGACTAGCTGGATTTTAACGATAATAAGGACAACAACCTTGTAGTAACAAATTATAATAATTATGTGTGTGCAATCAGGTACATTTTTCTAGTTAGGAATAATAGTATTTTTAAAGCAACAATAAAGACACTGATACAATTTACTTTCTCTTCATGCACAGGAGCTGTAGAGATTACCAGAACCTTCAGGGTGATGTGCTCCTGAGTACATTATGAGACTGAGACTATTTGTTCCTGCAATTGGTTACTCAGACATTAGTCCAAAGGAAATGACATTTCATGGGTCTGCATGCTAAACACAACAGCCATTATTCACACTTCTTCAGAGAAATAAACATAAAACTGACTTCTGGAAAAAAAATCCTTTGAGATAACTTATGAATTGTTAGTAGCTTGTGGTATAAGCACTGCTCATCATTCTGGTAATCAAGACAAGACTCTCTAAATTATGAAAAAAGAGATAAACAAGCAACTTAGTGGATGATGGAAACTTTGTTAATAAACTTGGAAAACAATCGACTATTTCACCGAAGATGTGAAGTGTCAGAATAATAGCTTACAGGAAAGCTGTGAAATTTAAGGTCTAAAAGTCATAAATGGCTTAAATGTGAGAGCTTCATCCAAGTACGCCACATTGCAGCAAAATGCATAATCAAAGTAATGCAATATGTAGTAATTTTTAAGTCTACACTTTTAAAAGAAGAAATATAATGGGTATTTTGGGGGGGGGGTAATTTCTTTTTGAGTTGGAAGGTTTTGTATTTAGAGCATGCTAACATGCAAACAACAGTGAGCAGAAAAAGAAATTACAGATAATATGAACTTAACATTCCCCTGGGGAAAACAAACAAACAAACAAACGAAAACTCCCACTAAGCCAAATGAAACGAACAAAACCCAAAAAACCCAACCAAAACCCCCCAAAGGTAATATCTGCTAAAAATTACATAGAAATTTATGAGAAATATAAGTATTTGCTGAGAGTGTGTTTTCTATTTGTTGTTTTGGGGTGGTTTTTTGAAAGCAATTTAGTTTTATAAAGGAATACTTGGCATTTGAATCAGTTGCCCATGCAATATATCTTGGCATATCTCAGCTTCTCTCCATCCTGTAACATGCTTTGTCTTTAATTCCTGTTATAAATTTCTCCCCTCCTGTGCAAGGATGGATCCGATGCCAAGATCTGACACAGCAACCTGGATTGCAAAAGAGCTATAGAAAGGTAAAAGCTGTGGCAAGGGTAGAATCATTGAGATGTGAGCATCCATAGCTCAAGCAGACAGACACACTCACACACTCAGCACTGACAGAGAATAAACAAGAATTAAAATGTAAAGCCCAGAATTCCATTTCTTTACCTCCAAATATTCTTTGCAAAATTGGTAAAAGAAGCCATAAGGAAAGTCATCTCACAGTACAAACTGTAGTGGATTGTGTGATGACAAGGACTAAATCTGCTGTTTTAAGATAAAAAAAGCTTGGAAAATGCAGCAGAGGAAAAGAGTCTGCAGTTCTCTGGAGTGTGGATATTAAGGTCCAGTTTATACCTCAAAACTCATACATATCCTTCACAACAGCTTATTCATTTGTGAAAATAGTGCACCATGCAATGGACCCAAAGAGGCTTTCCTAAATACCAATTTTCACAGACTTCACTTGTTTAAAGCCAGTGCTAAATATGGGATATTTTGTTCATTTAATTTTTACCAGTGAAAATTTTAAGGCCTTGTCCCCAGTTTGCATGTTATAGCAGAATCTGACAGAAATTTACATAAGTAAATGTAACATATAGCCCACTTAGCTAACTAATACGAAGGACAAGTTTTCAAAGCTTTGGAATCATTCTGCCATCTTACTAAATCAGTACAATTGGGATATAAACAGTTTAGTCCTCTTGTGTCTTGAGATCTCAGCTGATGGATGCAGGCACTGTGGAGTGTTCAGTAGAGAGTCTCAAGGGAATTGCCTGCCATGTGTGTGAGCAATAACTTGAAGTTTTGAGACTTGGGGTTCACCTAAACTGAAAATTTAGGAGAGAGATAATAAAGATAATGGGGGAAAAATGGAAAAAGATTAATGTGACAGCTTTTATATAGCTAAACAGAGACAATTATTTCCATATAAGAGCATAACTATAGATTAAAGGACATAATGTAATAGAAAAATAGAATAGAACAGCTGTTTTAAAATTATGAAATTTACATCAGATATAGTTGTCGATGTTTCTAGCATAACAAAACAGCTTTGAGAACACTGTTTGCATCAATGAAAAAATCACATAGAAAACCCCCCACATAAATAAGTTAGGAGCCCTAATAAGCCCATTTTGTTAGAAATCATGTTGCATTTTATTTATCCTGGTTTAAATTCCCAGTGTTTTTGTATTCCATTAGCTGCCAATATTATTATAAACTGAGTACTCCACTAAGTAGGGGAAGCTTCTTAAGGTGGAAAAGACCTATTTAGTTCGATTTCTACTGATATTCTTGTTAATGAACAACAATGCTTTTTTAACCTAATTCTTTGGAGTAATTTTCTATGTTCCTATATTTCCTTTGTTCCTATATTTCCTTATCTGGGAAATCCTTTAAGTATTTGCCTTAGTGGATTCCACTGGAGTTTTCACTTGGCAATAAGAAAAGCACACTCTGTCAAATGTCTTATTTGATGAAGATATTACCATTTCTGTTGCTGAAGGGTTTTTATTTTGTTGTGCTCTAATTCAGTTGAGAATACCTTCTGCCTTTGCACACCATCTATGAGATAAGTGAGGCCGTCAGACAACCAGGTCTTCAGAGAGATCTAGACACCTTACGGAGACTAAAATATACATAATCATCCTGGACAGAACAGCAGTTCATTGACCAGTCCTATCTTCATTTCTACTGTTTTCAGCTATTTGTGGGGCTCCATGGTACCTCTCCCTGTGGTGTCTCCAGGCATTTCAACAGAACTTGTCTTTCCTATGGCCTGACATTATTTTAAGTGCTGCTCCAGTTTCAGCATCCATTTGTGACTTTCTAATTACCAACAGGGTCCCAAACGCTCACTGCCCTTTTCTACAAGCTCTCAATTTGCCTTTAGCAAGCCCAGAAGCTTTCTTTTTTTAAAATCTAGTTCCTGCATTAAGAATATGTGCTTTTCTTCCTCTTACTTTTTAGTTGCACAGATAAAGATTTGGATTAGTAATCTAAGTAAGTAAACAGGCAAAAACTCACAGGATTGGAATCTCCTTTCAGTATTTCTTTTTTTAGGTATCTAAACTTATGAAAACCTAGGAAATATAGAAAATTCATTCTCTCCTTTTTGTTTTTATTTTTTTCTTTTCTTTCACTGAAACAATGCAACCAGTTCTGTAGGTTTTCTGGTGCACTTCTGTAGAGTGCTAACGGAAGCAAACAGGGATGAATGATGTTTGGGGCTTAAAAAGCAGAAACACCTCTTTGAGAAATCTGATTAGACATAGGGATGGAAAAGATTTCTTCACCAAAGATAACAGTGTGGCTAAAAAGAGCAACTCGGGTGGGTAGAGGAACTGCTATCGCCACTTGCGTTCTCAGAAAACTTGGAAGAGTTGCTGTGCAATTGTTTCTGAGATCACCACATTGAAAACGTGTAACAAACCACTCTAAATAAACATTACTGCTCACTCAGCATCATATATCAGATTATTAAAAAGTACTTCAGTTGTGTGGTCACTGTGTCCCTGACACAGAATTATATCTACTGTTAAAACCAGACACCTTAACACCAGCCTCAGAACAGTTTCAGCATTTCAGAGCACCAAGAGAGAAGCATAGCATAGTACCTTATCAGGCTAAAATATGAGCATATTTCATGAAACACAAGTGCTAGGGAAAGCTGGGCACTGAATCATGCAGTGAAAAGGTCAGATGCTGATTATTTCAATGCTACTTAATATAAAAAATGGAATATTTCATCAAAACAGCAAAATTAAACCAAAAAACTTCAAATCAACTTTTCTCACAAATGCTATGGCATCGTACCAGTTATGTATGTGTCCATCTAGCAAAATTTTAATCTACCAAAAAAATCTATTTGACCAACCTTGAATAAATGACTCCATGGCCATTTTGTGTTGGTTTTGAATTTTTTTAATAGTTCCTTCCTGATCCTAAACTGTGTTATCAGAATTACTTTGAGTGTCTAATCAGACATATCAGTCAAGCACCTTCAAGCACTGTGCTACCCCAATTATGGGTACCCCTCACTCAGCAGCCAGCTGCAGTCAATTGCAAGTCCTTCAGAAGAAAAGATGCATGTGTAGAGGAAGAGGAGAATTTACAAGTCAAATTACGGCCCTGACTCTTAGAGCTGATCAGCTGAAGCCCTGAAGAATGAGATCTGATTATAATCACAGTCCTAACACAAAGCTGAAGTGTTATGAGGGCATGCTTAGGGCAATGAAATCTTTCCTGCTCTATTTGGACTTAGCAGATGAGAAAGGAAACAGAGTGACTCAGTCCCCATATGTTTTTAGATGCAGGCAGAAGAATGCCTCCCTAAAGTGAGGTTAAAGAATAACTCTGAACAAAATGTGGCTTGCTTTATTTAAGCTCTGATTTAAAAATACAGTTTTCTGGAGATGAAAAAAAAGAGATAGGGGTTTAATATTAATTACGTGAGTACTTCTTTTGCTTTTTCCCTTTAGCTGGGAATGAAGACAGAGTGACTGAGGGAGGGAAAGGAAGAGGTATGTTTAGAAACATTGTTGTGTACTTGAATCTGAAATACTTGATATTTAAAAACAGGCTTGTCCATTCAATTCTGTCTTTTATTGTTACTTTAACATTACATGTTTGCGTTGCTACTTCTCTGTGATTCTGCTACTGACTTACTCTGTTTTTTACTTTTATTGAGATGCATTTCTCCTGCTGCCACATGAAAAAGGAAGATTTTCCTCTAGATAATTATTAATTAGACAATTACTATTTATGTTAGTGCAGTAAACTAGAGACACTAGGTCTAGACCAGTAACGTGAATTGTTAGCATTAAACTGAGACATGACATATAAATTAGCCCTGCTGCAGAAAGTTTTTAGTCCAGTCATGAGACCAGAACACGGGCAACAGCAGACTAATAACTGAGGCAGTTAAATTATTGTTGATGCAGTGCAGTGTGAGGAGAAGAAACTGTTGTAAAGAGTTTTTAGGCATCCAGACAGAAGGTATTTTCAAGGTTTTTGCCATTGTAACTAATAAGTATTCAGAAGAATCTAATGAAGGCCAGATATAAACAGAATGCAGTGGTTTTGCTTTTTTTTCTCTTAAATATAATTTTAAGAAAATGGTGTTATTCTTTCACCCCTCTCTTTTGAATAAAATTTGTGCCAATATTTATAATAATGGGAGATTATGTATCTTTGGAAAACCCCAGCCATACATATATGTTCTTCCTACTATTTATCTCACTAATGACATTCATTTCTTTTGCCAGCCTTTTGCCAGTCTGTTGTTCAAAATGTGCCAGGTGGATTTTAATGCCAGCTGAAAGCCATCTTTTGAAATAATTTATTCAGAAAAATGCACTGTTAAACACAATGAGATATACCAACAATTAATCAGCCACCTACAGTGCTAAATTTATAGCAAAGCTATTAGGAACCAAGAGGAACCATTAGGAACTTAATAGCCTTTGCACTCTGCTACATGTCTTCAGGTGACGGATAACTGAGGATAGTCACAAGCTTGTAAAAGTACAAGTCATATTAGGCCAAAAGCAGTGTCTGAATAGCATTGTTTTCCTTCAAGAAATGTCTTAATGCAGCCTGGATTTCCCAATGTGGTGTTAAAATAGTGATCAGTTCCTGTTAGCCTTCAAAATCCTTTGCCATTCATGACTTGTTTATGCTTTAAACACACATCTCAGGGAAAACTCTAAAAAGGAGGCTTAAATACATGAAGTAAAGACATAGGATTTGTTGATAATCTGTTAGTAACCCTATAAGACTAGACAAGGCAGTCTTCCTTCAGGAACAGATTGCTCCAGTATGAATTCCCCATGCAGTCACATGTCCTGCTATAAAATGTGCTCCAACATGAGCCTGCTGCAGTGCAGGCTTCACATGGGGTCCCAGACACTTTTAGACATCCACCTGGCTCCAGTCTGAGGTCCTCCATGTGCTGAAAGCAGATCTCAGTTCCACTATGGACCCCCATGAACTACAAGGGGGACATCCTGCCTCATCATGGTCTTCACCATGGCCTGTAGGGGACCTTCTGCTCTGGCACCTGGAGCACCTCCTCTCCCTCTTTCACTGATCTGGGTGTCTGCAGAGTTGGTTTTCTCACATATTCTCACTCTTCTCTACGTCTACTATTGCCCCTGCACAGTAAGTTTCTCTCTACATAAATCTGAAGTTAATTTGGCTACTTCTGTAAGGGATAACAAAAAGCACTTCTATAAATACATCAATAACAAAAGAAGGGGCAAGGAAAACCTCCATTCTTTGCTGGACTTGAGGGGGAACATAGTTAATCAGGAGGAGAAGGCTTAGGTACTTAACACCGACTTTGCCTCAGTTTTCACCAAGACAGGTGGCCCTGAGGACAACTGGCCTTTGGAGTTGATAGACAAAGACAGGAAGCTGAATAACCCTTCTAATTTCCAGGAGGGTACAGTTAGTGACTTACTGCAACACTTGGATCCTCAGAAGTCTGTGGGACCAGAAGGGATCCACCCTAGAGTAATGAGGGAGCTGGCAGAATAGCTTGCCAAGCCACTCTCCATCATCCACCAACAGACCTGGCTCTCCGGGGAGGTCCCAGATGATTGGAAGTTGGCAAATGCCACACCAATCCACAAAAGGGGCTGCAAGGAGGACCCGGGCAACTACAGGCCTGTCAGCCTGACATCAGTGCCGAGCAAGATTATGGAGCAGATCATTCTGAGTGCCACCACACAGCACCTACAGGATGGACATGGGCTCAGACCCAGCCAGCCCAGATTTAGGAGGGGCAGGTCCTGTCTGACCAACCTGATCTCCTTTTACGATCAGGTGACCCTCTTGGTTCATGAGGGGAAGGCTGTGGATGTGGTCTATCTGGACCTCAGCAGAGCCTTTGACAGTGTCTCCCACAGCATACTGCTGAAAAAAGTGGCAGCCAATGGCTTGAACAGGGGCGCTCTCTGCTGGTTTAGGACCTGGCTGGATGCCAGGGCCCAGAGAATGCTGGTGAATGGGCTGTGTCCAGCTGGTGACCAGTCACCAGTGGTGTCCCCCAGGGATCAGTGTTCGCCCAAGCTTTGTTTAACATCTTAATCAATGATTTAGATGAGGGGATTGATTCCATAATTAGCAAATTTGTAGACAACACCAAGTTGGGAGGGAGTGTCAACCTGCTGGAAGGAAGGAGGGCTCTGCAGAGGGACCTAGATAGGCTAGAGAGATGGGCTGATTCCAATGGGATGAAGTTCAACAAGGCCAAGTACTGGGTCCTGCACTTTGGCCACAACAACCTCATGCAGCATTACAGGTTGGGGACAGAGTGGCTGGAGAGAAGCCAGGCAGAAAGGGACCTGGGGTTTGGATTGACAGGAGGCTAAATATGAGCCAACAGTGTGCCCAGGTGGCCAATGGCATCCTGGACTGTATCAAGAATAGTGTGGCCAGCAGGGCCTGGAAGTGATCCTCCCCCTCTACTCAGCACGGGTGAGGCCACATCTTGAGTATTGTGTTCAGTTCTGGGCTCCTCAGTTCAGGAAAGATATTGAGGTGCTGGAGCAGGTTCAGAGAAGAGCAACGAGGCTGGTGAAGGGGCTTGAGCATAAGTCCCATGGGGAGAGGCTGAGGTACATGGGGTGGTTTGGCCTGGAGAAGAGGAGGCTCAGGGGAGACCTTATCACTCTCTACAACTACCTGAAAGGGGGTTGTAGACAGGTGGAGGTTGGTCTCTTCTCTCAGACAACCAGTAGTAGAACAAGAGGGCATGGGCTTAAACTCTGCCGGGGGATGTTTAGGTTGGATGTCAGAAAGAAATTATTTACAGAGAAAGTAGTCAGGCATTGGAATCGCCTGCCCAGAGAGGTGTTGGATCCACCATCCCTGAAGGTTTTTAAGACGAGACTGGATGTGGCACGTAGTGCCATCATCTAGTAATCACAGTGGGGTTGGATCAAGGGTTGGACTTGATGATCTCAGAAATCTCTTCCAACCCAGCTGATTCTATGATATCCCAGAGAGGCTACCACCGTGCTATTAGGCTCAGCCTTGGCCAGCGGCAGATCTGTCTTGGAGTCAGCTGACACAGTGTTTATTTGATAATTTGGGTTCTATCAATCCATCCAGACCAGTCCTATTTCCTATGTTTATTTTTGAAACCAAATTGAAGTGAATGATCCATATAGGTTTTTGTTACATAAATTATTAGTGGGTGTTAAGTCTGACTTTTCCTTCAGGTAATGAGGCCATTGATTTGAAGTTAAAAAGATACTTGTGCAGAAGTTCTAGATGTCCTGCAGTGAAGCTTAACCCGCAGAAAGCCATCGTTTGGCAGGAACAATCAATAACTCACTTTGGATAAATAACCCTATTCACAAAGCTTGTCACTGCTGTGCTCAGAGACATCAGGCAGTGTATCTGTGGTCATCTACAAAAGCCCTAGAAAATGCCAATAATAGTTGGAGTTGTCATAAGAACTGTTGAATCACTGAAAGGTGGAAGATGTTTCTCAGTCGCGTTCCTACTCCCAGTGCCAAGGCAACCTAATGAAGAAGAGCACATAAAAAGTTGTGCATTCATTTTCACTAAACCAATGGATTTTTACTGAACTTTTTCATTTAGGAAATTTCACTATGATGTTGCAGATACAGCTCTGATTGTAGCTTTGGCCTGTTTATGCAGCTGGGTAGGGAAGGTGCAGAGTGGGTTCTGCCAGCCTATTTATCATCATCAGCTCCTAAAACTTAAGATTTTTGTAAATCGTTTGTCAGTCCTTTTTCTTTCAGAAAACAGGAGGTTTACTATTTCAAGCTTTTAAAATCTTTAGGCATACTCACTATGTCATGGTCTTTGCCTATTCCTGGTGTGTTGGTTGAGGAAGTATAGTTGGTCTGCTACACTGAGTTTTAGAAATGTTAATTTAAAACACAGGACCATGAAGTTTAGTAGACCTCAGTGTGCTCAGGATGTTTCAGTCAAGAAATCCTTTTTAAGAAATGCTGAAAGAATGCCTTGGAGATAAGCTTTCAAATTTACTGGGCCACTGTACTACCAAATAAGAGTCTCGATTGGAAAGAACTTGAGAAAGTCCTTTTCCTTGTTTTGTGTTTTTAAAACTGAAAGTTGTCTGGAGCATATAAAGGCTCTTAATCCAAAAGATATATAAAGTATAGGACTAGTATCAGTGCAGCTCAATTCTTGAGAAGGGTTTCCTTTCAGAACTGTGAAGTACAAGGAATATGAGTTACTCTTTTCTGATCTACTTTCCAAATCTTTAAATGCAGAAATTTGCTGTGGTGTAATGCTGATTTAATGGAGGTTGTTTTTACTTAGGAGGAATAAGATCAAAGTACATCCAGGAATGAAATAGATTCAGGTGATTTCACCAGTATCTGAGTTGTAAAAGAACCCCTAAAAATCCCACCTATATGGTTCTTGTCAAATTTGAGTATACATTATATTTGGGAACTCGATAAAAATAATGGTGCTTTGGTTCACTGACTTCACAAAAAGGAGTATAATGTCATTAAGCTGATCTTTTTACTGAATAACTAAATGTTGAGTCAACATGTTGTGCATTACAATAAAATATTACACTCAATTTCAACCAAATAGCTGTTTGAAAAGGAATTAAGGCTGTGAAATGTAAGATGTCAAATGACAAGTAATGCCTGTAAAATGTTTAATTTAAGCCTTTGTGCACATCTCAGATAAGCAGTTCAGTACCAAGGGGTTGATAAGTTGATTTCCCACAGGCATGTGGCAGAGCACACCTGCAGATGAGCCGCCTTATCTGTAGGAAAGCTGTTGCTTGGGTCATCCTCACCTACAATACTACTGTTAGCAGAGAGTTATTTAGAAAATTAAAAAAAAAATAAGAAGAACTGTGATCTCAGCATGAAATAATTCAATACTGCCCTAGATTATGTAGCTCATATAGCTGTAAAGCTATTGCACAGTTGCAAATTTTGGGACCAGAATAGTTTTCAGTGATTCCTCATAAGTTCATGTCTGTGATTCTCTAAGAATTTGCTATTTCATGCTTAGATGTTTACAGTGGAATGGTTTTATATTTTGAAAAAATATAGATGGAGAGAGAAAGACAATATAAACAAAAAGATAGTTTGAAATTGAAGTAGTGAATGAGGCATAGGAACATAAACTAATGACCAAGTATAAGGCAGAACAATGAAAAACCATTTAGTCTCTCACAGCCTGAAGTCCTTAATATGCAAACTTGAGCAAAGTGATGCCTAATTTAGAATTCTGATAATTCATAGTTTAAGAAATATCATGATTTCTGTCTTTGCTCAATTAGAGTCAATATTATGAGAAAGTGAAGAATGTCAGTTTTCTAAGATATAATCAACTAAATTTGAAAGGAGTGGAACCATTTCAGACTTGCTTCCCAATGTCTTTGAAATCATAGAAATGCACTATTCTTCCACCTACTTTTAAAACAGATAAGCAAAAGAAAACAAACAAGCAAACATTTATTAATTTAAATATTTATTTCCTGTTACTTTTTGTGGTTTTTCATGTGTCAGGGCACATTCAACACATCAGTAAAGAGTATTACTGTGGTGTAAAATGGTTTTTGGATTCTTAATTTGAGACAAAGATGAACAAAACATTGTTTTTAAAAACTCCTTTGAAGAAAAGAGCTGGAGATAATCCTTTTTCCATTGAATATAATAAAAGCCGTATTCACAGTCCATCAGAGAGATGTATAGATGATAGGGCTGTCTATGCATAGAAGGCAACAGAGTCCTTGAATTGTGGTTAAATTCCAGACCTTACTCCTCAAAAAACCTCTCCAACCCCCCCCAAAACACTCAAAACCAAACCAAACCAAAAACCCTCAAATAAAACACCAAAAAACCAAAACAAAAATCAGCCAACCAAACAAAACAACCTCCACAAAAAAAATCAAAAAACCCCAAACCAAACCAAACCAAACTTTTAAAAAATTGAGGAAACCTGAAAGTCATTCTGTATAGGTGAATCTGTATGCTTCCCTCTTCAATCACATTTCTTGTATTCATTACAAAGATCACAAACAGTGTCTAGAAGACCAGACTAGACTAGACTAGATTATTTCAGTCTAGTTCCTCTGTACTGAAATGTCATGAACACCTGCAGTAAATACAGCTCTTGTAGCACTTGGGAGATGTATAATTAAAAAACCTGACTTTTATTCAGATCTCAAATATGGAATTAAGTTTGGTTTAACCACATGATTGCTGTTCCTTTATAGCTGTCAACACTAAATTGCTGCCAGTAAAATAATAGTCATCATCTTATGGAGATTTCAGAGTTGATTCCTTAGCAAATATTTTTAATCTTAGAAAGTATGTTGCAAAACTTGAAGTTGACAGTATAAACTCTTGCATCAGACACTCAAAGTTATCACTGCTGCTATTCAGATTATGAAATTAATGATCCAGAGGCATATTATCCATTACCCAAAGAGAGCAATATTTTGCCATGATACTTGGAAACTAATGCAGTTACTTCTTTTTGTACTACTATAGGTTTTACATGTTGGTGCATGTGCACTGCTTACTCCTAATTGAATGTCTTTTGCATCAATCTCGAAAGTGAAGCCAACAGATCTGCCTTTCTCAGAATGTGAAGAGCTCTATAATATCCTGGGGAGGGGTGGGGTGGTGGTGGGGGGTGTTATTATTTTTTTGTTTTTGTGGCTTTTACTTGTGTGATTTTTATAAAATATGAATACTGATAGGAGATGTTCTCCTGTGACAAACAATTGATGTTTTACTGACAACAGACTGCTTGAGGGTAGGAAAAGGATCATTTAGCAAAATGTAGCTGTGGCAGCAACTGGCATACTATTTATCACTATCTAGTAAAATGAAATATTTAATTAAGGCAACTTCAACAGTATAATGTGTTGAGACACTGGTGAAGCAAATTTATACTCTTGTATAATTTTCCTACTACCATTTAGTTGACTTCAGTTACAAGCTCCACACAAATTCTGCTTTAGATCTACATCCCCTTTTCCTTGAACTAGAGAGACCCTTTAAACATCATAAAATGCTTCTGTCCTTCCTTGGAAAGCTATTGCACTTCCTTGCCAATGGGTTGAGATTCTTATATCTTTTTCACTTCAGAGTAACTGCTACATCCCATAAGACTTTTACAGTTTCTTCTAGCCAAGTTGTGCTCAAATATTAAATGCATAAATAAGCAATTAATCATACTTTCAGTTACTACATATGTTGCCTAAAATGGAGGAAAAACCCCTTCAAAACAATGTTAGTACAGATAAAGTAGAAAGCAGTTCTTTAATGTAAACTTTCAGGTGAATGAAGTCCATAGCCACACATCTAGTATAGGGTTCTTACAAATTTATAACACTACTTTATTGTCACCTGGAAAGTCTGTGGAGAAAAAGACTCCAAACCAATTTAGTAGGACATAAGAGAGCAGAAAGTTTAATGAGCACCCAGGCTCAACCAGGAATACATATCGACGTGCGTGTCCCAACATTGATTTCCATGGTTTTTATAGTAATGTCCATCCAATCCCCATTCACCTTTCCCTCAGCCCTGCCCCATTATGCCCCTGGTGCACCCCATCCAGAATTGAGTCTGGGGGAGTTTTGAGACCCTCTGTTCATCATCCTTCATCTTCCTCATAGCACGTAGGGCACTTGGAGGGCTTCTAGTGTTCTAGGATTTGAGGTCACTTCACCAATGTTTATGTCTTGTGGTGCAGGCTTTGAGGTGTTATTCAGCCTTCTACCTCAAAAAGAAGTCTAAACAGTAAAAGGAATTTTGAGGAGTTGTTATGGAATAAGGGCCAGTATGCATTAGCACTAAACTTTAAGCTACTAGAAATACTGGTATACTAAAATCTACATTTCACTACAAACATTTCTAAAACCTATAAAAATTAAAAAATCAAAAATAAAAAAAAAAGTAAAAAAACCTCTGAGGCATCAAATTATCACATCTAATGGGTACATCCAACCAAAAAATCATTTGCCCTTGGTACCACGCTCAGAACTGCCCTGTTGGAGCCCCTGCAGGGGTTCTGGGCCTTCTATCTTGCTTGTGTATCTTTCCAGGTACACATGTCCCACAAAAGATGTCCTTGCTTAAATCTTTTTACTTTAAAAGGCCATTAAACAGAATTTCAAGAATGTGGTACAAACAACAAGAAAGGGTTTTAGATGCTGTTGGCTGCTACTTCAAGTCTGAGAAGCTACACAGCTAGAATAAAATCTACAAATATATAAAAATCTTAAGGCATCACAAATACATATACACAAAGTCAATTTAAAAATTACGTTCCATCCTTAAATCTTTAAATATGTTTCTTATAACTTCCATCTATCTTTAAATACATTTCTTATAACTTCAAAGCAAAACAGAAAGGCAGCCATTAGGAGTGTAGGCTTTTCATCCACAAGATACTTAAAGGATACATGTCTGCCAACCATCCAGAAAAACATGTACAGATGGACTTTCAAATATGTAATGAAAACAATTGATATTAGCCCATCTGAGCCAGAGGAGGATATGCACCATCTTTAGAATAAGTGTCATCATATGCTGTTTACCACTTACCGAAGAGATTCTTGGAAATAAATCACTACTAGATAAAACAGAAGACAAATGCTAGACAGAAGAGTTTATGATAAATTTAAGCCAAAGAGGAAGTTTAGTGTCCTACGTGAAACAAGAAAAGGGAAGACAGTAAAACAGTATGAAGATTCATAACAGTATGCAGATTCTAAAAACAAGTATACAGCTTTGGTGTCAAATCTGGTCCCAGGTTCTTTAACACAGAAATTTAAATCTGCAATTATTCTGCTCTGCAGTACAGCATAGTCCAAAGAGGTTAACACACATAAATTTTCCAGATAAATAAGCTCAGTAAAACCCTACTCATATGTTGGAGATTCAGCATCACAATTTCTGTCTCTGTGTTTTCCTATTAATTTATTTTTACCCAATCTATCCTCAACTATTGAAATATATGAAGGGTTTGCCTATTAAACAGAAAGAACCACTAGTGGCTTGAAAACTCCTTAGCTTACATTGTCATTGTTTTTCTTTTTGTTGCAGTTAATGTCAAATTTTGTAATTTGACAGAATAAGCCTGTCAACCATCTTAATCAATTTAAGAAAGCAATAAGACAAGAAGAAAAATAAATATAAGCATACACTGAGAAAATGTACTGCATCTTACTATAAAACCAAAAAAGTTGATGAGTGGAAAGTTCATGTTAATCTCATATTTTTAATTCAATTATTAGATTTAGATGATTAAATCATTTTCTCAGCATAGAATAATTCATTTAAATTACATTGTGAAACCTTAATGGAAATTATTTTGTGTTCATTTTTAATTATAAAAAAATTAGGAAGAGTGAATTTTCTTTCCAATCAATACATCTGTTAGAATACCTTTCAGCAGATTGTAGCAAATTACTGTTGAAAAATCCTGTAAACACAGGCAGATGCAAAACTAATTAGTTTTATGTGTGATGCAATGGTCCTGAACACATAGAGGAAGTACAAAACATCTGGGATTAGAACAGTTAGATCACACAAATAACTCTGGTCACTTCAATTTCCATAATAAAGGAATACTTAATATTGTTGTATAAAAATGAGAATAGAAGTTGAAGCAATGTAAAAATCCCATTATGACAGGTTGAAAAAGTGTCATCAGGCTAGCTAAAAGAGTCTTCCAACTGTAATGTAAAAATATAGTAACTAAAGAAAACCCTTTATTTTCACATATAAAAAAGAAGATTTTGTCAGTATATTTAGTTGAGCTTTTGGGAAATCTCACTTTGATGGGGAACATAGGTAATTTCACTGTCATGAAAAAAAAGATAAACTTACTTGAAAAGTTGATCAGCTAAGTACATGGTACCTAAATTGCAAACATTTGGATCTACTTGAACTGCCAAGACTTCAGTACAAGGAGTTCAGTTTTGTTCATTAGCCCTAAAGCGGAAATGGCAGCACATAATTTCAGTTTAAAAGAGATTTTAGTTATTATGAGGAAAAGCTCTGGTGTAGAAAGAAACCACTATATTCAGTTGCTGAAATGAAGATTAAACAACGTACACATGACTAGCTTAAAAGATCCTTGATATTGGGAAGGGGGAGTTTCATGCTCAGTCTTGGCATCAAATTGAATTAACTTCTAATAAGCATATAAAAAGTTTTCCAGCCACTCCTGGCATCTCTACTGAAAGTGACATATGCCACAAGCAATTATTGTGAAAATTTATATTTGAAAAGAGACGCTGGCAAACAAATTACTATTCAAAACTTTTAATTGGTTTTTAGTTCTTTGGTAATAAGCTAAATCCAAATCACTGAAAGAAGATTTTCTAGTTCTGTAAATAGCTCTGTAATTCATTCTGCAAATGAAACAGTGGTAAATGGGAAAGTCTAACTTTCATTATTTTCTATTCAGGTAATTAAGCAATTTTGTATAGTTAAATGTGACAAATATTTGTAAAAATCTTATAGACAGTCAACAACAGCATAAAATAACTTCTAGAAATCTATATCCTTTTAATTTCCTTAAACTCCTAAACTTAACATAGCTGTAATTAGTGAAAAATATTGTTTATCTAATATTCAATATAATGAAGAGAATCTGGCATGCACTACACTTCTGTGAAGGATAACTCAATGGTCCCTATGGTGTCCACAATTTATGGACTAATGGGATTGACTTCTAGCTACATTTGGATATCAGCAATGTTTCAATGGGTGTGTGCTCAACGGGAACTCAGCTGTTGAGCAAGATTTATGGCTCTTAGTTATTGTATGTTATCTGTCTTCCCAGAGACAGCTGAAGCAATCACGACTGTCACTGGTGTCTACTGCTTAAGCAGAAAAGGGGCAGAGGGGGCACACCACCACAGTGGGCATGAAAAATTAAAGCCTTCCTCACTGCATTTCTCTGCTAGGTTCAGGGATTAAATAAATATTTTGTGTATGTATGTACTATATTAGTATTGTCAAACTGGTACTAAAATTCTGATAATACCCAACATAACTTCATATTTTGATACCTTGCCCACATATCAAAATTGTATTGCTGTTCATAAATAAATACTAGTTTCAGCTGCTGTGCTTTTAATATAAAACAACTCAATTCTCTAAAATGCCTTTTGCATATGAAAACATCAAGACATCCAAAGTAAGCTGCCCTTCCTGAAGATAAATCATATTATATTATACATTTACAGATACAATTTTACGTTACAAAAAAAATATGATTTAGTGGCAGAAGAGAGCTAATCCATCCATCTACTCAGCCCTGCTGAGACATATCTAGAGTGCTGAGCTCACTGCTGAGATCCTCAGTTCAAGGCAGCAGTAGGCGAGCTGGAGTGAGTCTAGTGAACAACTATGGAGATGAATAAGCAAGTGGAGCATATTTCTTAAGAGGATAGACTGAGAGAGTTGGACTGTTCAGCCTAGAGAGGAGTGATCTCATCAATGTCTATAAATACCTGTCCAGTGAGGATTTAAGAGGAGAGAACATAGAATCCCAGAAGATGTCAAGTTAGAAGGGACTATAGGATGATTGAGTTCAACTCCCTGCTCCTTACAAGGACTGCCTTAAACTAAACCATATGACTTGTGAGTATTATCCAGATGCTCCTTGAACTCTGACAGGTCTTGGTGCTATGACCACTTCTCTGAAGAGTCTATTGCAGTGCCCAACAACCCTTTCAGTGAAGAGCTTTTTCCTAAGGTTCCATCTGAACTTCCCCCACTGTAGCTTGATTCTATTTCCTAGTATCCTATTGCTGGTCATTAGAGAGAGGAGATCAGCATCCTCTTACTCTCCTGTCCCTCTTGAGAATATTGCAGATTGTGATGATGTCACACCTCAGCCTTGTTTTCTTCAAACTGAACAAGCCAAGTGACCTCAGTTGTTCCTCATAAGTCTTGTCCTTGATACCTTTCACCATCTGGGTCATTCTCTTTTGGACACATTCTAATAATTTGACATCCTTCTATTCAGGTGCCAAAAACTGCACCCAGCACTCAAGGTAGGGCTGCACCAGTGCAGTCCAGAGTGAGATAATCACCTCCCTTGACAAGATGGTGACGCTGTGCCTGATGCTGTGCCTGATGCACCACAGGACATAATTGGCTCTTTTGAATGCCAGGGCGCACTGTTGAT